>JAGYYJ010001414.1:12500-22917 GCA_019671005.1 Hibiscus mutabilis | reverse complement strand
GACAGAATGAATGAAAGAATTCTTACCAATAGGCCCTTTGAATGATGAACAAAACAAATAGGGATGCGTTCATTCATAAAAAATAGGATCAACCCCATTGCGTATTGATACTTATCGGGTATAAAAAATAGGATCAACCCCATTGCGTATTGATACTTATCGGGTATAGAATAGATCTGCTGAAAGAATCACCGAAAAGGAGGTATTCAATGCAATAAAGTTACATAGTGTCTATTTTCGTTGATAAAGGGGTATTTCCATGGGTTTGCCTTGGTATCGTGTTCATACTGTCGTATTGAATGATCCCGGTCGCTTGCTTTCTGTTCATATAATGCATACGGCTCTGGTTGCTGGTTGGGCCGGTTCAATGGCTCTATATGAATTAGCCGTTTTGACCCCTCCGATCCCGTTCTTGATCAATGTGGAGACAAGGTATGTTCGTTATACCCTTCATGACTCGTTTAGGAATAACCAATTCATGGGGCAGTTGGAGTATTACAGGGGGAACTATAACAAATCCGGGTATTTGGAGTTACGAAGGTGTGGCCGGAGCACATATTGTGTTTTCTGGCTTGTGCTTCTTGGCAGCTATCTGGCATTGGGTATATTGGGATCTAGAAATTTTTTGTGATGAGCGCACAGGAAAACCTTCTTTGGATTTGCCCAAGATTTTTGGAATTCATTTATTTCTCTCAGGGTAGCTTGCTTTGGCTTTGGCGCATTTCATGTAACAGGATTGTATGGTCCTGGAATATGGGTGTCCGACCCTTATGGACTAACTGGCAAGGTACAACCTGTAAATCCGGCGTGGGGCGTGGAAGGTTTTGATCCTTTTGTTCCGGGAGGAATAGCCTCTCATCATATTGCAGCGGGGACATTGGGCATATTAGCGGGCTTATTCCATCTTAGTGTCCGTCCGCCCCAACGTTTATATAAAAAGATTACGTATGGGAAATATTGAAACCGTCCTTTCCAGTAGTATAGCTGCTGTCTTTTTGCAGCTTTTGTTGTTGCCGGAACTATGTGGTATGGTTCAGCAACTACTCCCATCAATTATTTGGTCCTACTCGTTATCAATGGGATCAAGGATACTTCCAGCAAGAAATATATCGAAGGGTTAGTGCTGGGTTAGCCGAAAATCAAAGTTTATCAGAAGCTTGGTCTAAAATTCCTGAAAAATTAGCTTTTTATGATTACATTGGCAATAATCCGGCAAAGGAGGATTATTCAGAGCGGGTTCAATGGACAACAGGGATGGAATAGCTGTTGGGTGGTTAGGACACCCTATCTTTAGAGATAAAGAAGGGCGTGAACTTTTTGTACGCCGTATGCCTACTTTTTTTTTGACATTTCCGGTTGTTTTGGTAGACGGAGACGGAATTGTTAGAGCGGATGTCCCTTTTAGAAGGGCAGAATCAAAGTATAGTGTCGAACAGGTAGGTGTAACTGTTGAGTTCTATGGCGGCGAACTCAATGGGGTGAGTTATAGTGATCCTGCTACTGTGAAAAAAATGCTAGACGTGCTCAATTGGGTGAAATTTTTTGAATTAGATCGTGCTACTTTGAAATCCGATGGTGTTTTTCGTAGCAGTCCGAGGGTTGGTTTTTTTTTTGGGCATGCTTCGTTTGCTTTGCTTTTCTTTTTCGGACACATTTGGCATGGTGCTAGAACCCTGTTCAGAGATGTTTTTGCCGTATTGATCCGGATTTGGATGCTCAAGTGGAATTTGGAGCATTCAAAAAACTTGGAGATCAACTACAAGAAGACAAGTAGTCTGATGCAAGATTGCTTTCTTATTTTTCCTTCTATTTTCTATTTGTGATTTGACATAGGCTGCTGGAAAAATCTTGATTAAAATCGCTGCCTTTTCCTTTTCTTTGATTCTTGTTCTTTCTTTATTTTAGTCAGGAGATGATTCCAAATAAACAGGTACGGAAGCTATAATTGTAAACCACGATCGAATTTATGGAAGCATTGGTTTATACATTCCTCTTAGTATCTACTCTAGGGATAATTTTTTTCGCTATCTTTTTTCGAGAACCGCCTAAAGTTCCAACTAAAAAATGAAATGATTTTTCATTATCTCAATTGAAGTAACAGGCCTCCCAATATTGGGAGGCTCATTACTCAATCAGTCCCAAATGTTCTTCGAATGGATCTCTTAATTGTTGAGAGGTTGCCCAAAGGCAGTATATAAGGCATACCCAGTAAAACTTACAAGTAAACCAGATATAGAGATGGCGACTAAGGTTGCTGTTTCCATTATTATATAATTTCAAGATCACAATGGATCTATGATAAGATCGTTTATTTACAGCGGAATGATATACAAAGTCAACAGATCTCACTGAATACAAAATAAGATTTATGGCTACACAAACCGGTGAGGTAGTTCTAGATCTGGTCCAAGACGAACTGTTGTGGGGATTTTTTGAAACCATTGAATTCAGAATATGGTAAGGTAGCCCCTGGATGAGGAACGACTCCTTTGATGGGTGTCGCAATGGCTTTATTTGCGATATTCTTATCTATTATTTTGGAGATTTATAATTCTTCCGTTTTACTGGATGGAATTTCACTGAATTAGATTCACAAGAACCACGAAGCCTCGCTTTTCAATACAAAAAGTGAAACTTTTTGTTCATGAATTTTTTTAGCCCATTCTATTTCGGTAGTTCGACCGCGAAATTTATTTGTTTCTGTATTTCCGGAATATGAGTGTGTGACTTGTTATAATTGATCCTATTGATAGTACAGAAAATGGGTCTGTCATCTTGATCGAGATAGTTTTATCCCGTCGGATAGTCATTCTAGTATCTGGAGCACGGAATATATGAAATGGATCACAAAGTATTTAGACTATGATTCATACTTAATATTCAAACCTCGCGGCCGGACTCAAAAAAATTCAAAAAAAAAAGAAAGGTGTATTATTTATAAATCGAAAGATTTTTTATTCTTTCAAACTCCCATTTAGTTTATACTTTTTTTTTTTGATCAAAGGACAAACCTTTCTTTTCTTTGTATTTTTATTTATTCTATATCATTGAATAAGCGATGATCCATTGGTTCTTACTCAAAGAATCTTTGGACTTAGTTTGAAGGTTTTATTGAATCATCGCGGTTCTGGTATGAATCTGAAGTTTCAATTGATTCATAGGGTCTTAACAAGAAATTCCTAGCAAAAATAAAAAAACAAGAATAAAGCCACATTCCATAAAATAACAAATCAAAGCAAAGTAAGTAGGTAAATAGAAGATTCAAAGGCCTGTAACGCTCAACATAAAGACGAATGCGCCGACTTGATTTTTGGCATTATAATTACAACTACAAAAAGAGCTTTCAGTTTTTTACTCTTTTGTGTCTTCAGATAAAATTGAATGAAAAAGATTAAGTTTCAAACTTTCTATTGCATATCCGTCTCAGCTATTACTTGTATTACTTGGGTGTTTTTGTTTGAGCTGTACGAGATGAAATTCTCATATACAGTTCTCAGGGAGTCCTCTTGGTTTACCTATCTCAATAAAGTCTATGATTGGTTCGAAGAACGCCTCGAATTCAGGCGATTGCAGATGATATAACTAGTAAATATGTTCCTCCTCATGTTAACATATTTTATTGTCTAGGAGGAATTACGCTGACTTGTTTTTTTTTACAAGTAGCTACAGGATTTGCTATGACTTTTTACTATCGTCAACTGTTACCGAGGCTTTTTGCTTCTGTTCAATACATAATGACTGAAGCTAACTTTGGTTAGTTAATCCGATCAGTTCATCGATGGTCGGCAAGTATGATGGTCTTAATGATGATCCTACACGTATTTCGTGTCTATCTCACTGGTGGTTTTAAAAAACCTCGCGAATTAACTTGGGTTACAGGCGTGGTTCTGGCTGTGTTGACCGCATCTTTTGGCGTAACAGGTTATTCCTTACCTCAGGACCAAATTGGTTATTGGGCAGTCAAAATCGTAACAGGCGTTCCGGAAGCTATTCCGGTAATAGGGTCGCCTTTGGTAGAGTTATTGCGTGGAAGTGCTAGTGTGGGACAATCCACCTTGACCCGTTTTTATAGTTTACACACTTTTGTATTACCTCTTCTTACTGCTGTATTTATGTTAATGCATTTCCTAATGATACGTAAGCAAGGCATTTCTGGTCCTTTATAGAAATATAGACCATAGCGATATTGTAACCAATAATTTCTCTTATTACTTGGGGAGGAACAATAGTATTTCATTGCTACAAATATGGATTATTGAAAAAAATAAGACATGTATTTGGATATTTCCTTTCAACTCCACAATATTCTATTATTTATTTGATATGACATGAATAGTTGAAGGAATTTCCCGAAGAAAATGGATTATGGGGTGTGTGACTTGAACTATTGATTGGGCCGTGCAGAAATATGCCTTTATCTGCTACATTGGAATTCACAACCAAATGTGTCTTTGTTCCAACCACCGTGTAAGCCCCATACAAAGGATAGGCTGGTTCGCTTAAAGAGAATCTTTCTATGATCAGACCTGACGATGTTGTGTATAAACAGGGCTCCGTAAGATCCAGTAGAATAAGTGATTTGGCATAACCCAAATTAGATTTTAGTTATTTTTTTATTCTTATCTTAATAGTATGAAAATGCATTCATTTCTTCTGCATCGACCCGATTTTATTATACTATCAGGTGAAACAAGGGATCTAAAGAAGAGCAAAGGCTAGACTATATTAGTAACAAGTAAATCCTTTGTATGTAAAAAATCTCGATATATTTTTTTTTTTAAAAAGCGAATTGCAAGGCCTAAGACGACCCAGAAAGCACTTGATCGCGATCAACTTTGTACGCCTACTTGGGTATTGAGCATTTACCTGTAAAAATGGAATTCCTTGGAATGTATAGCTGCAACTTCGTAAAATGGAATCAGGTAACTTTTTTTTTTTTTTTACATAGGGAATCATTCATATGATATTATGGGGATAACATATAGATTTATTTTATAGGTATCCATTTGTATCCATTTTATTCGATTGACTTTTGCTTGAGCCGGATGATGAAAAATTATCATGTCCGGTTCCTTCGAGATGGATCTAGAAAAATTCACCTATCCTAATAACAAAAAAACCTGACTTGAACGATCCTGTATTAAGAGCTAAATTAGCTAAAGGTATGGGTCATAATTATTATAGGGAACCCGCATGGCCCAATGATCTTTTATATATTTTTTTCAGTAGTAATTCTCAGTACTATTGCTTGTAACGTGGGCTTAGCGGTTCTAGAACCTTCAATGATTGGTGAACCCGCGGATCCATTTGCAACTCCTTTGGAAATATTACCTGAATGGTATTTCTTTCCTGTATTTCAAATACTTCGTACAGTACCTAACAAGTTATTGGGTGTTCTTTTAATGGTTTCAGTACCCGCGGGATTATTAACAGTACCTTTTTTGGAAAATGTTAATAAATTCCAAAATCCATTTCGTCGTCAGTAGCGACAACCGTTTTTTTTGATTGGTACTGCAGTAGCCCTTTGGTTGGGTATTGGAGCAACATTACCGATTGATAAATCCTAACTTTAGGTCTTTTTAAATTGATTCAATTAAAAAAAAAAAAAAAATCATGATGTGCGTATCTAGGGTAGTCACTTCAAAGCCAAAGTGAATTCTCCTAGATACATTTATTCAATTCTGGTCGAATCTATGGATTGTGCTGAAGGTTCAAAATCCATTTTCGTTTTTTTTTTTTTAGCTTTAGAAAAAAATGAAATAAATCAATGGACTAAATGTGGATTAAATGGATTAATGGATTCAAAATTTTGGTAAATAAATTTCAAAATGCTTTTCTACTTTTTTTTTTTCTAGAATGCCCAATATTTGTTTTACATCTTCTATACCAAAGTGTTCAATTTTCATAAGGTCCTCTCGACTGTTATTCAAAAGGTCAATAATGTATGTATATTGGACTTTTTGAGACAATTATAGATCCTGGGGCAGTTCTGATTGGTCAATAAAAATAAATTTCAATGCTATTTCTTTTTCTTTTTTTTTTCTTAGTTTAGCTAATCTATCATGAAACGGAAAAAAAAAAAAAAGTAACGTTGTGTTGATTGTTTTCTAAATGTAAGTTTTCTTCTTCCGCATGTAGAAAAAAGGAATAAATAAATCAATCAAATTGCGAGAGGCTTCATGAAGTGCTTCTTTCGGAGTTAAACTTCCATTTGTCCATATTTCTAGAAAAAGTATCTCCTGTTTTTCATTATCATTCCCATAACAATGAATACTATGATTCGCATTTCGAACAGGCATGAATACAGCATCTATAGGATAACTTCCGTCGTGAAAGTTCTTTGGCGTTTTTATACCGTATCCTCTATTTCTCTCGATTTGTAATCAATACACAAATCAATTGGTTCAGTTAGGCTGGCTATATGCTGTGTATTATCAACGATTTCCACAGAAGGTGGTAAGATGATGTCTTGAGCAGTTACATATCCGGGACCTTTGGCACAAATAAAGGCGTTACAGTTCCATACAAATTACCTCTCAATACAATTTCTTTCAAATTCATTAAAATTTCATGTACTGATTCTTGAATACCTACTATGGTAGAATATTCGTGTGGTATTTTCTCAGATTTTGCACGTGTAATGCATGTTCCTTCTATTTCTCCAAGTAAAGCTCTTCGCATCGCAATGCCTATTGTGTCAGCTTGGCCTTTCATAAGTGGAGACAGAATAAAGCGCCCATAATAAAGACAACTTACTATCTGTTCTTGATTCAACACACTTCCACTGTAGTGTCCGAGTAGAGACTTTTACTTTCTCTCGAACCATATAATATTATTTGATCAGATCATTGAATCATTTATTTCTCTTGAAATCTCTTTAGTGTTTATTTCTACACGTCTTCTTTTTTTTAGGGGTCTACAGCCGTTATGTGGCATAGGGTTACATCCCGTACGAAACTTAATAGTATACCACTTCTACGAATAGCTCGTAATGCTGCATCTCTTCCGAGACCAGGACCCTTTATCATAACTTCTGCTCGTTGCATACCTTGCTCTACTACTGCTCGAATAGCATTTCCCGCTGCGGTTTGAGCAGCAAAGAGTCCCCCTTCTTGTCCCTTGAATCCACAAGTACCGGCGGAGGACCAAAAATTACCCGACCCCGTACATCTGTAACAGTAACAATGGTATTGTTGAAACTTGCTTGAACATGAATAACTCCTTTTGGTATTCTACGTGCACTTTTCCGTGCACTACTGCGCCTCCTACGTGAACCAACTTTTGGTATAGGTTTTGCCATATTTTATCCTTTCATAAAGATAAGTCAGAGATATATGGATATATCCATTTCATGTCAAAACAGATCTTCTATTTTTTTTTTTTTTTTTATCGCTTTCTTTAAGATTAGTTTCTTTTCTTTAAGGAGTTCTTTTTAGAATAGAAAGATTATCCTTGTCTTTGTTTATGTCTCGAGTTAAAACAAATTACGATAATTCGTCCCCTCCTACGGATTAGTCGACATTTTTTTTAAAATTTTACGAACAGAAAGCCCTATTTTCATAGTTATTTATTCCTTAAATTTTTTCCGAATCCACTTATTGGAAGAAAATAAGTTTCTTGAAATTTTGAACCTTGAATTGGATCCCCCGAAAGGAATCTTGAAGTTGAAAAAACTACCTAATCGTTCGAATCCTTGTTGCGGAGTCTATAAGTTATACGCCCCTGGGTGAATCATAAGCACTTACTTCACTTTTGTTGACTCTATCCCACGTTGGTATACGTATCAAACTCTCCTGAAACATAACCTAAAATCAGATCTTCATTATCTAAAGGAATCCGGGTGGGAGTGATTCACTAATTAAACCTCCATGAATCCATTTTTTGTTCTTTTATTCCAGGTAAAATTTCCTTAACGTATCAACTACGGGAGGGCAGGAGGAGTTCTATTAGAGAACCCGTGCTTTTTCTTTTTTTTTTTTTTTCACAAATGGTTTTCGGATACAATTCGTATATCAGCCACATTACCATATATAACACAAAATTTCTCCACCGATTCCTTCTAGTCAGGCCTCCCGGTCTGTCATTATACCCCGAAGTAGAAAAAATTACAATCCCCATCCCCATCATCCGCCTAAAATTCTAGGAATTTGTTGATAGTTAGAATAGATTCGTAGACCTGGTCGACTGATCCGTCGTAAATTTAAAATAGTTCTATGTGGTCCTTTCCTATTCCTTCTATGTCGTAGGGTTAAAACCAAAAAATATTTGTTGCGTTCCCGATGTTTCCTTACGTTATCGATAAAACCTTCTCGTAAAAGTATTTTTACAATGTTTTCAGTGATGTTAGTAGATCCTATTCGAATCGTTCCTTTTCTATTCATGTCAGCATTTCGTATAGAGGTTATTATGTCAGCAATAGTGTCCTTACCCATTGTAAACTAAAATTATTATTTGCTCCCGAATTTTGATATAACCAACGTGTTCTTTTTTTTTTTAGTAAAGGTATATACGTGAGACACAATCTACTAATTAATCTATGTCATTTAAATACTCTAATTTAAATACTATAACTATATTGGGGTCTCGTCTTATAATACCTCAGGAGCTAATGAAACTATTTTAGTGAAATTTAACTGTCTCAATTCCCGGGCGATCGCACCAAAAATTCGAGTTCCTTTTGGATTTCCTTCTTGATCAATGACAACTGCAGCATTGTCATCATATCGTATTATCATTCCGTTGTCACGTTTGAGTTCTTTACAAGTACGTACAATTACAGCTCTGATCACTTCTGATCTTTCTAGAGTGTATTTGGTACTACTTCCTTGATCACAGCAACAATAACGTCACCAATATAGCATATCGGCGATTACTAGCTCCTATGACTCGAATACACATCAATTCTCAGGCCCCGCTGTTATCTGCTACATTCAAATGGGTCTGAGGTTGAATCATTTTTAAATCTCTTCTTTCAATGTAACAAAGGACGAAGAAAAAAAAAAATATTGTTTGTCAAAAAAAAAACCCTGCAATTTTTTTTTTATTCCCAAGACAAGACTTCTTTCCTTTGGTTCTATATTCCTATCCTGAAATAATGAATTGAGTTTTTATAGGCTTTTGGACGCCGCTATTGAAATAGCCTTTCTGGCTATATTTTCAGCTACGCCGCTCATTTTTCATAAAGTATTCTGCCTGGTTTAACGACAGCTACCCAATACTCAGGAGATCCTTTCCCCGAACCCATACGTGTTTCTGTAGGTCTTACCGTAACTGGTTTATCTGGAAATATACGTACCCATATTTTTTTCACCACGGCGTACATTTCGTGTCATTGCGCGGCGCCCCCTTCTATTTGTCTAGATGTAATCCAAGCGGGTTCAAGTGCTTGAAGAAGAGCATATCTACCAGAAACAAATGCGATTACCTCGATAAGATATTCCTTTCATTCTTCCTCTATATTGTTTACGAAATCTGGTTCTTTTGGGGTTATAGTTGATGGTTGTTTATGAATTCCATCTCTACTACAGAACTGGACATGAGTTTCTTCTCATCAGCTCCTCATGAAAAAAAAAAAAAACTAAAAAAATATTTTATTCTTAAGATATACAGGTAGTTAATGAATAATAGATTGAATCTTGGGATTCTTTGCTTTGAGATTTTATCCGATCTATTAGAAATTTGTATATCTTGTTTGTATATATATTGGATATATATATAAAGGAATTAAACAGGGATTCTATTTCTAGATAATGTCTTATCTTGGTTTTGTTATAATGTTATAACGAATCTTTATTTTGTTTTGTTTTTTATCATATTCATATCAGATTCTGATCGACAAAAATTTAACAATCAAATAAAATGAAAATAAAATTTTTTCGGGCGAATATTTACTCTTTCAATATCTAGTTCAGTTGTCAGGTTAACTCATGACCTATCAGAATCAGAATAAAAAAAATGAAGTGGTCTCTGGTTTGTTCCGCCATCCTACCCGATAAATCATTAGGATTCGTTTTCAATAGAATCCTCTGCATTCTGAGTTCCATCGTCCCCATCCTTCTCGATTAATGCTTAGTCTGAATTCTCAATGGAGCCTTAATAAAATATTTTTAAATTAATAAAAATGAAATAAAATTAATAAAAATGAAATAAAATATTTAAATTTAATAAAAATGAAATAAAATTTGGTCTTGAGTCAACCTTCTCAGTCTTTATTGACTTAAGTTAAGGCTCTTGATTTTTCTTCAATGAACGGATATTCATCTAATTATTGATGAATCTCTATTGATGCTCTATTACATTGCTCTTTATGAGATGCTTCACAGACCTTACATATTGGAATCATATATCATTTCATTGCTATTTCTTTTTCTCTCTTTCTCTCATCCTTCTATTTATCCACATACTTTTTATTTTGCTT
>JAGYYJ010001414.1:0-2500 GCA_019671005.1 Hibiscus mutabilis | reverse complement strand
ATCTATATGAAGAAGAAATCATGTAACGAAGGGGATTCTTATTTGTACAAATGGTACTTCGAGCTTGGAACGAGCATGAAGAAATTAACGAGACTTCTTTATCTTTTGAGTTGTTCTGCCGGATCGGTCGCTCAAGACCTTTGGTCTCTACCCGGACCCGATGAAAAAAATGGGATCACTTCTTATGGGTTCGTTGAGAATGATTCTGATCTAGTTCATGGCCTATTAGAAGTAGAAGGCGCTCTGGTGGGATCCTCACGGACAGAAAAAGATTGCGGTCAGTTTGATAATGATCGAGTGACATTGCTTCTTCGGTCCGAGCCGGGAATCCCTTATATATGATGCAAAATGGATCTTGTTCTATCGTTGATCAGAAAATCTCTATGAAAAATACGAATCGGGTTTGAAGAAGGGGAAGGAGAAGGAGTACTCGACCCGCAACAGATAGAGGAGGATTTATTCAATCACATAGTTTGGGCTCTAGGATATGGCGCCCTTGGGGCTTTCTATTTGATTGTATCAGAAGGCCCAACAGGTGGGATTTCCCTATTGGGCCGGGTCATTTCAGGGCAAGCGGATCATTTATGATGAAAAGGATGAGCTTCAAGAGAATGATTCGGAGTTCTTGCAGAGTGGAACCATGCAGTACCAGGCACGAGATAGATCTTCCAAAGAACAAGGCTTTTTTTCGAGCCAATTCATTTGGGATCCTGCGGATCCACTCTTTTTCTATTCAAAGATCAGCCCTTTGTCTCTGTGTTTTCACACCGAAAATTCTTTGCAGATGAAGAGATGTCAAAGGGCTTCTTACTTCCCAAACAGATCCTCCTACATCTATATATAAACGCTGGTTTATCAAGAATACGCAAGAAAAGCACTTCGAATTATTGATTCATCGCCAGAGATGGCTTAGAACCAATAGTTCATTATCTAATGGATTTTTCCGTTCTAATACTCCATCCGAGTTATCAGTATTTATCAAATCTGTTCCTATCTAACGGAAGGCTATTGGATCAAATGACAAAGACATTGTTGAGAAAAAGATGGCTTTTCCCGGATGAAATGGTTGTTGCTATCTGCTCAATAACGAATCATTGGTTTAACTGAATAACTAAATAAAATAGATAGACCTTTCTCTTCGTCTCAGGTCGATGGATCTTCTCAACTGGAGGATCCCTTATATGGATAATATGGATAACACACATTCCAGTTGACCGAGCCTAATTCTAATTGTTTTGTTCCGAAGCAAAGATATCCACAGGGCGGTTCGCCTATTCAGATATTCGACCGAAAAGTACTGGATTCTCTTTCGGATAGGTCCTGAAAGGAGAAGGAAAGCTGGAATGCCACCCGGCGTCTATTATTGAATTCACCCGACCCGATAGTACCCATTTTGGGAACGTCAGTGCCAAAGTCACGGAATGGGTAAGTCGCCAATCCCTAAAACGGACTATGTAATGTACTTTATCCGCTGGGTTACGGGGGCATTTTACAGAGGTTTATATTGTATCAATCTACCCTTGTGTGCGTGATTCCTGTTGAAGCATATACTCGGGGGTGGGTGCAGGGCGAACGATTTCAAAGCGAACTCCCCATTCATTAGATAGAAGATCACCAAGATCTCGTGATCCGCTGCCGAACTTATTCCAATTCAATGAGCATTCTCAATATTATGCCTTGAAGAGGACTCGAACCTCCACGCTCTTTGCACGAGATTTTGAGTCTCGCGTGTCTACCATTTCACCACCAAGGCATCTTGAAAGTGAATCGTATTCCATGAATATGATATCTATCTAGTGTGATGTATGGAATATATGACAAAGGTGGAGTGTTGGAGTATTTCTATTGATCGGTCATGTCATATAGGCCCGAGTCGGACATCAATTGCTTCGATTTGAAGTATCCGGAGGATGTCTTATATATATTAAGATTATATTAAATATATATAGATTATATTAAAAAGATGGACAATCAAACCTATTTATTTCTCGATTCAATAGAAGAAAAAAAAAAAAAGAGGTGAATAGGGTCCCAAATAACGAGAGATATGTAAAAAAGGCCCGATTACGCCCATTCCTAATCCTAAATGGAATGTAACGACGTAGTAGTATCTATTTAGATACGCTCGAATGACCCCTTCTCATAATGAGAATGTATATAGCCCTATTCGGTCTGGTCTGGTATATGGAATGACTTATAATCATGGAATCGACTCGATCATCAGATTATAGATTATAAGTTCATAACCCCAGCCCATTCCCATTTTGGGCGGAACAGATCTACTAATTCTTTGATTCCAGTTAGTAAAGGGACCTTGAACTAAGAAATAGATTCTAGAAGCTAACTAGAAGCTAAACTAAAAAAAGGTATCTGAGCAATTGCAATAATCAGGTTCATTGATATTCCTGGTATAGTAGATGCTATCACACATACAATCATACTCAATTCGATGGAATTGTTTGATCTTAAAGGGATCTTCTATAATTTCGCACGTGAGGGT
>JAGYYJ010002552.1:24209-44551 GCA_019671005.1 Hibiscus mutabilis | reverse complement strand
TCATTTACTATTCATTATATGGTTCTTATTAGGTCGAAAATTACACCGAACTGAAAAAAAAAAAATTGAACAGCAATTCGAATTTGACCTCCTTGGATTAAATTTTAATTAGAAAATTATTATAAAATTAAAGAATTAAAGAAAGGGGTCAGTCAAAAAAAGAGATGGTAATTAATCAAAGGTCCAACTGATCACCACGTCTGTATTGTAAATATGCGGTTACGAATAATCCAGCCAAAGTAATCCTAAGACGATTCCAAATAGAAAAACTTCAATCATTTCAATTTATTTGAAAGGAGAAAAAGAAAGGTAATATCTATCCCTAAATATTAATCTCTATTGCCCATGAATATCAATAATTAATAATTGATAATTAACACGGTAAGGAACTATAGAATATTATAGAATATATGGAATAGGACAGAAAGCTTTGTTTTTATGAATTGTTCGTTCATTCAATTAATTTTCAAATAAGTCGTATCTTACTCAGACCAATAAATAAAGCTGAGGTTATAGTTAAAGCCGCTAGTAAAAAACCGAAATAACTAGTTATAGTAGGCATGAAGGGGCTAAATGAAATATGTTCTTTTTATACATATGTTTATAAAGCACTTACCTAAGTTTCAATTTTTAAACGAGCCGGGGATAAGCAAAAATACCAATTGAAATAATAAGTTCAATTGAAATTTTTTGATTCATCAATCATTCTAAACAGTATTCACAAAAATAGAGCGGCAGGCCAAGAGTAAAAACGAAAAAGAAATCGATTCATCATCTTTGTAGTTAGGTCAAGAAAAACCCTTTGGATCTAATACAAGAATACAAGAAAGGCCGCCTCACAAATATTGATTAGTAGAATTTTTTTATTTTATTCTTTGCTTTTTTTTTTTATCTATATCTAATACTATCGACTACTATTACTTGTTACTAGACGACTAAGCAATTCCTTAAAAAAAAGGAGGGCTTACAACAAAAAACAAAACCCCTTGCGCAACTACGAAAAAAAGTCAATTTTTTGATTTCGCATCTAATTGACTTGCGGAAATATGATAATTTCCTTCATGAATTATTATAAACCAACTCGTTGGATTCACGGGTTACCTGATCTTACGTTTCTAGGCCCAAGCCAATAATAGAACCCCTATATTATATATTCTATTTATTATATTCCAGGAATTTGAGGAATTTTCTATTGCATGATACGTGGTTATACATCAACAAGCAAGAAGAAGAAAGAAATTATCTAGCACTTCGTGTCGATATACTGTTTGAAATTGCGTTGCTGTGTCAGAAGAAGGATAGCTATACTGATTCGGTATACTCTAAAAATACCTTTGGTACAATATTGACGATCTCACAAAGATTTAGTTTCAGTGAATTTCCGTTTACTGATCCCATCTTTTACGGAATCGATCCCCTACAAGAATATGTGGAGCTCAGCATGTCTGGAAGCACAGGAGAACGTTCTTTTGCTGATATTATTACCAGTATTCGATACTGGGTCATTCATAGTATTACTATACCTTCCCTATTCATCGCGGGTTGGTTATTCGTCAGCACAGGTTTAGCTTATGATGTGTTTGGAAGCCCTCGTCCAAACGAGTATTTTACAGAGAGCCGACAAGGAATTCCATTAATAACTGGCCGTTTTGATTCTTTGGAACAACTCGATGAATTTAGTAGATCTTTTTAGGAGGACCCAATGACCATAGATCGAACCTATCCAATTTTTACAGTGCGATGGTTGGCTGTTCACGGACTAGCTGTACCTACCGTTTCTTTTTTGGGGTCAATATCAGCAATGCAGTTCATCCAACGATAAACCTAATTCGAATTAATTATAGAGCTATGACACAATCAAACCCGAACGAACAAAATGTTGAATTGAATCGTACCAGCCTCTACTGGGGGTTATTACTCATTTTTGTACTTGCTGTTTTATTTTCCAATTATTTCTTCAATTAAGAAAAAAAAAGAGTAGTAGAATATTAAATAATAGTAGGAATTCTCTTATCCCATTCGGAAGGATTGTATCTCATAATTATCTATGACTGTTTATGTCTTTAGCACGACCACTTGATGAAATGCGGAGGGAAGCGGGATAAATGGCCGATACTACTGGAAGGATTCCTCTTTGGATAATAGGTACGGTAACTGGTATTCCTGTGATCGGTTTAATAGGTATTTTCTTTTATGGTTCATATTCTGGATTGGGTTCGTCCCTCTAATATGTAATATAAGATGTAATAATGGGATGAACTAAGTTATAGGCATGAAAGTGTAAGAACTCAACGGGCCCCCCTCCTCTTTCGTTGTCTGATTCGCGAGGAGGGGGCCCGTTCAATTCTTAATGATCATGATCATAATATTTTGGTCGTATAAATGACAACAAATGGATCACTTTTTCCGATGATTTTTTTGAAAAACGAACTCAATTAATTGATTCATAGCATCTGTTCTTCGATAGTATCTATCGAGACTTTCAAGGTTAGAAGAAAAAAAAGGAATCACTCAATTGGATGACACAATATATATATTTAATATATATATTATTTCTTTTTTTTTCTGTCGACCAGATATCAAGCAAACCCTTTCTAGATTAGCCTAATCTTACTCTATTTATTTTAGTATTTCATCAAAGTTTGAAATTCTTTTATAAGTTCATCGCCTTGATTCTATTTTATCAAAAAACAAAAAAAAGGATTCCTTCTCTTTTTTTTTTGTTGTCCATTACTTTATATTCTACTTATTTAGTTTAGACTTATTTTATACTTATTATATTATCCTTATTACTTATTCTATTATAAGTAAATTATAAGTAAATAAAAAAAATAAAGGGTTCTGAAAAATCTGGAAAAATCTAAACAAAGAATAGAAATCTTTGACGAACGGGTTCCGTTATTATTTCGACACAAGAAAAGATATGTAAAATTCCTTTTCTTGTGTCGAAGGCTAAGAAGACGAAGAATACTCCCTGTAATTATTTGTTCCCCTCATTTATCCTTCCTTTCGATTCTCCGCTTACTTATCTTATGTTTAGTATCTAATCAAATTGAATTTAGAAAACAAAACCCATTCTGTGACATTTAAATCTGAACCTATTCTGTGACATTTCAATCTGACAATAGGAATATAATTACACCCCTCCAATTTAATCCAACTTAGATTGAAAAAAGAAAAAAAAAAGGTAAAAACAAATAGTCTTCTTCACAATATACATATTTTGAATGCGGGAAAAGTAATTCCTAGAGAAAGAATAGAAACAAGCAAAAGACTTTTCATACTTTTTTCATCATACCTAACCTAATTGCCAGGAAGAATTTGTTCTTTTTTACAAATTTGATGTTGATAAATCCACGGATCTAGAAATTCATTTCGGACACTTGAACCTTCTCAAACTGTTTCTTTTAAGAACCAAAAGATTTGTGCAAAAACAATAGATGCCAAGAAGAACAAAAGGCCTTGGACGCGTAGTGGATCTTGAAGTACTATTTCTGCATCCCCCTGACCAAATCCACCCACATTAGGATTAATTGTTAATGGTTGATCGAGTTTGATAGATTCACCCTCTGAAACAAGAAGTTCTGGTCCTGGGGGAATAATATCAACCACTTGATGTCCATCCAATGCATCCGTTATGGTTATTTCGTACCCCCTTTTTTTTCTTTCGTATGATTTTGCTTACTATACCTGTTGCCGTAGCATTATAAACTGTATTGTTACTTTTGTTCCCGTCGGGATAAATCTGTCCCCTTCCCCTGTTTCCGCCTACGTATATGGGATATTTTAAGAAATGAACATCCTTATTACTAGCAGGGTCTGGGGAAAGAATAGGAAAGGTGATTTCACTATATTTTTGACCAGGAACAGGACCTATCACAAGAATATTTTTCTTAGTGGGGCGGTAGTTCTGAAAAGACAGATTGCCTATCTTTTCTTTCATCTCGGGCGAAATACGATCAGGAGGGGCTAACTCAAACCCCTCCGGTAAAATAAGAACAGCACCCACATTCAAAGCCCCTTTCTTACCATTAGCAAGAACTTGTTTCAGTTGCATATCATAAGGAATTCTAAATCAACCGCTTCAAATACAGTATCAGGAAGTACTGCTTGTGGAGGAATAAATTCAACAAACTCATACTATTAAAGTGATGAATATATCATTATCTTATATCAATGTATTGGCTTTTATTTTCTTTTCACGATAATATATAACTTTAACTTCAAACGAAAAAAAACAAGCTAATATCGTGAATCCAAAAATAATTATAACGTGAGATTATTTTTTTCTCAATTGATTCTACTTAGGAGAGGAGAAAAACTAGGAGAAAGAAATGTTTCGTTGAACCCAAAGCTTAAGGAGAAGGAATAGAACAAATGAGCAGCTTTTAACCAACCGTCATCAACGCTTACTACTCTTTTTTTCAAAATAACGTGAGATTATCTAAAACTATAATTTAACTCGACTTAAATTTAAACATGACAAACTTAAATTGATTAAAAAAGTTAACATCATTACTATATCATTATATGAATATTATATGATTAAGGATAAATATATCGAAAAGAATTGAGAGACTCAACTTAAACTTAAAGATCGATCTATTAATCACTAAAAATTTCGAGTTATTTGAATTTATGTTTAATAACTCAAATTTTATTTAAAATTTTTTTAATTAAGTTTATAAAATTACAAATCGAGTCAAATTCTCGCCTCACCCGAATTTAATCAAATATTGATACTCAAAAACCTAAGACATCGGCCTTTGCAGACCGTGCTAAAATCCAATTGGCATAAACAAACATAACCAGTGTGACATTAATTTAAAATATGACGTGACATATTTTTAATGATTCGCTATGTTGATCCAATGAGATGTTGTAATTTCACCCTTAACAAATAAGGGCAATTCGGAATTTTATATACTAATTATTTCATACACCGGTGATAAAAACTGAAAGTTTCACAAGCGCGTTAGTTTTAGGATTTAGGGTGCAGGGTTTAGGTGTAGAGGTTTAGAATTTAAGGACACTGTTTAAAATTTATGGTTTGGGGTTATAATTCAGGGTTTACAAGTTAAAACTTAAATCCTAACCATATTACCCTAAACCCTAAATCCTAACCATTATCTCTAAATTCTAAACCCCTAAATCATACACCCTAAACTAAGATCCTAAACTCTAAAACTAAGACGCTTGTAAAAATTTTTAATTTTTATCGTTACTGTATACGATAATAATCCAATTAATATTAGTGTCTTAAAATTTGGAGCCAATTTTATTTTTTTTAAGAGGGGGCAGAATTATGTTGGAGTGCAACAACAAAATGGCACCCATCATGGCAGCTTCCATGCTTCGTGAGCCCCCACCCTTCTTCTATTTCCACTTTTTACCTTTTTCTTTGCCGTAAGAAAGTGAAAATACTTCATCAATCACCAGGATTAAATTGCAATAATTTGGACCGTTGATGGTGTGGACCGACACAACCAACCTCTCATGGCTTACTTATTTTTGGTTTTGACTTTTTGGAGTTCGGAAGTTAAAATTATTGTTAAAGTTAGGAACAAAATCATGATAAAGTCAACCATAAATGGTCCTATTGCCTAACGGAATTCTGTGACTATATAAAAGGATAAATTATGTCTATTAGAACTTAGAGCACTCGGTAGAGAGGTAGAGAATTTAAGGGTTTAAGTTCGAATTTTATTATACATAAATTTATATGTATTTTTAATTTATTTTTTTATGTTGGGTCAGAAATTTTGTTTGGATAAAGGTATTGAGAAAAACATTTTATAAAATAGAGTGAAAAAATCATTTTACAAATATTGATGTTGTTATAACGAACTAAAAAATCATCAAGAAAGTAAGACGACTTTAAAAAGTCATCGGATAAAAATAACAATCTTAGAATTTCAATTAAAAATCTTGAGAGAATATTTTTTCAATATCATTTATCTAAGTAAAATTCCTCGTTGGGTATTTGTCTAATATTATTTTGATTTAACCATGTTAAATTATATTTTGTATTGGTTAGTTTCACCCCTACAGGAGTAGGACAAAAATTTTCTCTCTTTTTCAGTGTTTCTTTATACGTTTCACCACTAAAAATTTAAATTTTAAGTTATAAATTTAAATTTTAAATTTTTTAAAAAATATAACTTGCTCATAATTTTTTAAACTTTAACTTTAAACTCTAAACCTAGTTTTTTTAGTGTGAGACATAAAAAGGACACATAAAAAAACTACGATAGAAGTGATTATTTGATTTAATCGAGTAAAAATCGAGTTAGTTGAATTATGAATTCTATTTTACTAGACTAATACCGTCTCTTTTGGCCTAGCTTCATAACCTTTTTTTTTCGTCTAATTTACATATTTATTTAATAATTTTAACTTTTTCACTTTATCCCAAGTGAGTGAGGGGCAGGAATTTGACTGACCTCCCACAAACTGCTGCACCATGAAAGGGTCGAATGTTCTCTAAAGTGGTTTCCACTTGGATTTTGACCAAAAACTCCTCTCCTGCCCATTTTATAAAACCAACAGTTTTAAATTAATACTCCATAAAAATCGATAACCAAACCGAACCAAATTATTATGAATGGTTCAAATTTATAGACCCAACCAAACCAAATCAACCTCACCCGTGATCAAAGTTATCAAGTTTGTACCAAGTGTTGGGTGTATTAGTAAGTTATATTGCACTTTCAATAAGAGGACGCGAGTTCAACTTTTGAAGACAACATTGTTAGAAGGGACAATCTTATACTCCGAACATGGACCGTAAGACGAACATACATATTACCTAAAAAAAGTTATCAAGCTTATCAACAAAGTATCTTCTTACCATAAAAAGAGTATTATTTTTATTTGACAAGTCTTAATCGTGCCTAGAGCAGAGGGATAGGAAAACTTTAAAGGAAGGAATAAAGTGGCATCCGATTATTTTTAGTTTACAATATCTCCTGAATTTCTCAATTTTGATGCTCATAATATATACAAAATTCTTAAATTTTTAAAATCTAGAAAAGGAAAAAAACAAAATACATTATTTTTTAAAATGTCATAAAGTTTTTCCAAATATTTTATTGAAGTTTTTGAAAGGTTATTTTATGAATTCTCTTAAAGTTTTTTTATATTCAACATATATTATGTGCAATGTGTGTTTTTTTTTGTGGGCTAAATAGTGATTTGGCCACCTAACTTTACCTTATCCAACAATGTGCGAATACTTATTTATAATCACTAAGTGATATTAACGAACAATTAACTGAAAGTTGAAATTGATTCTCTTTTGTGAAGAGTCACCTTGTTAAACAAGATTCATTGATAAATTGATAATTTTTTTTCTTTTTCAATTAGAAATATCAATTTTCAATTCAAGAAATAGTGATTTCCCATGTTGTGTAAAATTCGCACTGAAAAAAATGAAATAAAGAAATTTTTCTCCTATCAAGACCCTTTTTCGTAAAATCTCGTCTACTAATACAATACAATAAGTTTCTATTCAACACAGACAAAGGACAACATACAGGATGGGTAGAAGTTTGTGATGCTTGGCTCGATCCATGATCCGAAACCGTGGGATATAGGATAGAAAAGAATACACCAATCTAAGGATCCATACACATACATAGGATTGATATGGACCTAGGAGAAAATTTGAGTTGTGTTTAGTCTTTTATTTTGTATTTAAGATTTTGTATATCTAGATAAAAATATATCTATCAAAAATATAGACAATAGACAATAAGGTCGGCTCAATCCTTTTTAGTAAAGATTGGGCCGAGTTTAATACAATTCAACAAAACCGACAGTAACTACTGGATTACAAAGTATCCATTGCTTTGAAGTCAATTTTCTTTTTATCCTTTTTTTATTTATCTTTATTTATCTAAAGTATCCACTGGTTTGAATTCAAATTTGATCTCCTTCCATACTTCACAAGCAGCAGCTAGTTCAGGACTCCATTTGCTAGCCTCGCGGATAATTTCATTACCCTGAGCGGCAAGGTCACGTCCTCATTACGAGCTTTTACATGCTTCTAAAGCTACTCGATTCGCTACGGCACCCGGTGCATTTCCCCAAGGGTGTCCTAAAGTTCCTCCACCGAATGTGGCTGGAATCATCTCCAAAGATCTCGGTCAAAGCAGGCATATGCCAAACGTGAATAGTGAAATAAATACCACGGCAGATCTTTTTCAATAAAATCATCACGTAATAAATCAACAAAGCCCAAAGTTATTTCCCTTTCTCCTTCAAGTTTACCTACTACTGTACCAGCGTGAATATGATCTCCACCAGACATACGTAAAGCTTTAGCTAGTACGCGAAAGTGCATACCATGATTCTTCTGTCTATCAACAACTGCGTGCGTTGCGCGATGGATGTGAAGAAGTAAACCGTTATCTCGGCAATAATGAGCCAAGGTAGTATTTGCAGTGAACCACCTGTTAAGTAGTCATGCATTACGATAGGAACTCCCACCTTGGCACACGCGGCCCTTTTCATCGTCATTTCTTCACATGTACCCGCAGTAGCATTCAAGTAATGCCCTTTGATTTCACCTGTTTCAGCCTGTAACTTTATAAATAGCTTCGACACAAAATAGAAACGGTCTCTCCAGCGCATAAATGGTTGGGATTCACATTCTCATCATCTTTGGTAAAATCAAGTCCCGCCGCGTAGACATTCATAAACTGCTCTACCGTAGTTCTTGGCGGATAACCCCAATTTAGGTTTAATAGTACATCCTAATAGGGCGACCATGCTGTTCAATTTATCTCTTTCAACCTGGATGCCATGAGGCGGGCCTTGGTTTTAATATAAGCAGTAGGGATTCGCAGATCCTCTAGACGTAGAGCGCGCAGGGCTTCGAACCCAAATACATTACCACAATGGAAGTAAACATGTTTAGTAACAGAACCTTCTTCAAAAAGGTCTAAGGGTAAGCTACATACATATATATTGATCGTCTTCTCCAGGAACGGGATCAATGTGGTAGCATCGCCCTTTTTGTAACGATCAAGGCTGGTAAGCCCATCGGTCCACCACGGTTGTCCATGTACCAGTAGAAGATTCAGCAGCTACCGCGGCCCTGCTTCCTCAGGCGGAACTCCGGGTTGAGGAGTTACTCGGAAAGGCTGCCAAGATATCCAGCTATCTTTGATCTGTTTGTGGTGACATAAGTCCTCTCCCTACAACTCATGAATTAAAATTCTCGCAACAACAAGGTCTACTCGACATAAATGAGGAGTTAATGAAACCTTTTGAAGAAATCTTTCAAAAAATTATCAACTAAACTAATCGAAAGGTTCCTTATTAGACCATGGTATTTTGATTCGCCAAATACATCATTATTCTATATTCTTTCAATAAATGGCGCAACCCGATCCGTGTTTTCAAGTTTATAATTCCTTACTTTTTTTGAATCAGAAATGCAAATAAAATAAAATGAAAATAAATGCAATAGAAATATATAAATAATAATAAATAATATAAAAATAATATTAAATATTAATTTAAATAAAAATAAATAAAATATTAATTTAAATATTAATATAATATATTATAAATAAAATATAATTCACCATAATTACCACGTATATATATCACTTTCCGCCAAGGTTTAAAAAAATTGATCAGATATAATTATTAATGTTTAATTTATTAATTAATTAATTTAGATTATATATTGCAGAAGTCTATTATAAATAAGTTATATTTAAGAAATTAAGTTTAATGTTAGAAAAATAGTTTGATATACAAGCTTGTGTAACAAGCCTTTTTTTAGGGTTTAAGATTTTAGGTTAGTGTGTAGGGTGTAGAATTTAAGGTTTATGGTTAGACTTTAGAATTTAGAATTTAGGGTTTAATATTTAGGGTTTAGGTGTTAGGGGCTAGATTAAGTTTTAGATTTTATAGCTTAAATATGAAAGTTTGTGTAAAAAAATTTACCAGTACTATATATCAAAGTATAACCCTTAATGTTATAGTTAATAATCACCTGATCCATGGTCTATTCCACCACTACTCGATAGAGGAATTGAATATGTTGGTTTTAAGATTTCAAACGAGGAACTAAAAAATGCGATCCAGTAATTCCGTCCTATTAGCCTTTGTAATGTTCTAAATATGACAATGTCAAAGGTGATTTTCAACATACTAAAAGTGTTTTAAATTGTGTATCCATATTATATTCATATTCTTTATTATATTTTAATTATGTTTTAAGGTGTTTATACAATGTAAAATTTATACGTTTTCTTTTGGTTTACCCTATGTATCTATTAAAATGAACTTAATGATTGATCTTTTGTGTTTTATTAATCCATATAAGAAAAAGTTATATGTTTGATAATTTATACTATATATAGATCTTAAAACATCTTATCTTCGAGTCGTATTATTTTTGAACATTTCCTACATAAAGAGGGGATAGAAAATATGTTCTTAATAAGTATTGAACACAACCTAAAATAGAGAAAGAGTTGTCAACTGGATAGTTTACTACTGCACCAAAGTTTTGTTGACTATCTTTGAACAAAATCTTGCGGAATCAAAAAGTGACTTTAGTCTACGGTCAAATGAATGAACCGCCAGAATTGCATTTGAGAGTTGGGTTGACTACCCTAATTATGATAGAATATTTTTGAGATGTTAATGAACAAGACGTACTTCTATTTATGGACAATATCTTTCGCTTTGTCCAAGCAATATCCGAAATATCTGCCTTATTGGGTAGAATGCCTTCTTGGCCTAGCAGAAACAATTAGAGGTTTAATTGATCCTTTCCGGAGAGACGGTCTTCTAGAACAGGCCTTTTTATTTGGTAGGTAACATCGGTAAACTGCGAGCTACGAACTTCAGAAATGGAGAGCAAATTGAAGAAATGACCTTAAATCTTTGCGTACCCTAATCAATTGTTTGGGATTCAGAAGTGAAGAAATCATTTATCTACTATCAGGACAATGGCGTATTAAATCAATGCCTATTGTCACAGCCGTAGACAGGTATTTTGAGAATATGCCTGTAACGATCAATGGTTAACGACGGCTCTGATGGGTGGTTTGTAGAATGAGCAACAATGAAATCACTATTTTGGTAAAATGATGCGGAAATGGTAGTGACATTGATCAGCAAGAGGCTCAGCAAGCTCTTGAAATAGCGGAAGTTAACCTGAGAAAGCTGAGCAGGAGCAAACAATTGCCAAATCTAGCTCTCAGACGGGCTAGGACGAGTAGATCTATCAATGCGATTTCGTAGTTTTGCGAAAAAACAGATTTCGTATAAACAGAACTTTCGTTTATACATCCCATTTTGATTCTGCCGATTAAATAGAATCAAATACAAAAGTGAAATCAGATTTTGATCTAACGAAAATTTGAAAATGAAAAATAGAATAGGATGAAAAAGATGAAAATCAATAAAGAAAAATGGAGTAGAAAAACTTATTATAATGACACCGGGATCAAAGGTATCTAACTTCTACCTACTAATAGAATTTGAAAATATTCCCTATTATACGATAAACAAATACGCTAACCGCTGTCGATGTTAAGTAGGTCATTTATTATCATAAGGCCCAAAAGAGAAGAAAGCCCCTGCAATCGTGAATTTATCCTATGAAATATTATTTGGCCATTACACAAAGAACAAACCAGAAAAGAGATGAGCAAAGCTGGGAATAAATCTAATATTCATCTTGACAAGAAATTATCGCCGATGTCAATATGATAAACGATGCACGCGTCTTGATAGGGTGAATACCCAGTCTATTCAATGCTAGGCATAATGAGTATAAGGAACTTAAAAGTGTTTTTCTCCTATAAATTTTAAGGTGTATGAAGTTTCATGTTTGATTTTTTTTTACTGTCCGTAATCAAAGAGTTGGTGAACTTCTTCCGGTATACCACCAAATTTGTGTGAATTCTTAGAGTCAAAATTATGACACGAATCCAGTAAAGGTAAAAAAGAAAAAAAAAACCAACCTAATTCAATTCAACTCAAATCGAATAATATTGAGTCACACACGGATCTAAAAGAGCCTTAATTGTATGGATTTGTTGATTTGTTGGATTTGTTGACACGTCAGAAATTTCCCAAAAAACAAATAGATCTTTTCATAAACATAATTTCATAAAATCTATTAAATATATATAAATTATAAATAATATATATAAATAATATAATATATAAATAATATATAAATATATATATATAAATATATAGATATAAAATAAAAATTGAGATTTAGAATAAAATAAATAGAATAAATAAATAAATAAATTTCGAATTTAATTTGAAGGCTTTTTATTTCTAAAATTCTAATACATATTAGATATTAGTTAAAAATAATTTAGAAAAATCCGAAATGAAATGAAGTGAAAACGAAAAAGTATTACTTGTTTTGAATTTGTATACTATATTACTATATAATAATAGTATATAATAATAGTATAAAATATATTTATACTATTACTAAATAAAATTATATCGAAATTAAATCGAAAAAAATAGGTGTAATGTAAAGCAAAAAATAGGATTAATTCAATCAATAAATCGTAAATACGACGTGAAACACAGCAAACAAGCGAAACAAAATTCGATCAAACTGAATTGTTGTTTTGACTAAACAAATAGTTGTGGATGACTTCTAATGATGGGCGATAGCAATTACAATTTCGAATCCGTTATTATATGTTTGCTCTGTTTTTGTTGTTTTTGATGTTGAAACGGTTTTTCTTTATCCATGGGCAATGAGTTTCGTGTATTGGGGGTACCATATTCATAGAAGCTTTCATTTTCGTGTATCTAATTGTTGGTTTCAGTTTATGCATGGCGAGCGAAAAGGGCATTGAAATGGTCTTGGATTCTGAATATTCAGATAATAAAAGAAGAAAAAATAAATATAACTAATATGAATTCCATCAATTTCCCTTACTGATCGAACAACCCAAAAAAATTCCAGCTATTTCAACTACATTAAATGATCTTTCAAATTGGTCGAAGACTCTCCAGTTTATGGCCGCCTTTTATGGTTCCAGTTGTTGCTTTATTAATTTGCTTCGCTCAAACTCCACGATTCGAAATTGATCGTTATGGGCTGATATAAGATCGAGTCCTAGACAGGCGGACCTAATTTTAACGCCCTGGAACAAACAATGAAAATTGGCTCCCTCTTTTGTGTTCTATAGAACAAAATGCCCGACTTGGATATGTTAATTATGCGTGTTTGAGCCATTACAGGGGATGTTCAGTATTTATTTCTAGCTTTCGGGGATACGAAGAATAGCTACCATTTTTTGAATGTCAAATTTGCTTTAAATTAAAAACCAAAACCTGGGGCTTTTATTGGACTCAAACAAAACTTCGTAAGAAAAATTTCTCCTAAAATCTATGAAGATCGAATTGTTTCAACAGGATTCTCATGTTTCTACAATCTATCTAGAGTTTTTGTCTTGTTCAATACTCAATAGCTCTAGGAATAGGTTAATCAAATTACTCTATCAACCACCATCTACTTTGATATTCCTCCTGAAACGTTTTCAACTACACAGGTTCACCCTATCTTCTTTACATTCAAGTGAATCTTGGTAGGATTTTTTATTAGAAACAGAATAACAAACAAAATAAATCTTCAAAACAAATTTCATATATAAATGTGAAACATTATCTTTAAAATTACAAATAAAAGAAAAAGTGCATTTAAAATAAAATGATTGGGGTTTTTCTTATTGTTTGGATCTTAGTCTTATACACGGGCTGGATTTCTGTAGATCTTTGGGTATTGATTACCAAGGAATATGACTTTACAAATAAAGCGGATTGGCATTATATTTCTGTTATTCTGGATGTATATAGATTACAATTATCTCCCGTTCCCCAATGTAATCATAGTGTGGCACCAGGCAGACTAAAAATTGTATTATCATCTTCATCTTACAATAAGTATGGTGTAATCAACCGAAATATGTATAAGTAATATTTACTCAAGGGTAACCCTAAATTCCATCTATTTTCTGGGTTTGAAAAGTGCACATTTCAAAAAACGTGAAAAAAGATCTTATGACATTCATGAATCTCTTTTAAAGTCATCCACGACGAAACTTATGTTAATGACGATTGGATAGGGTGGCATCACGTGAGATTATATTTCCAATTTTATTTAATACAAGACGCTCATTGAATGATAAGAAGCAAAATTACAACTTCGAATATTCAAGAATATTTACAGCCACATTCTTTCTAGCTCAAACAGAAATTGAGGTTTCATTCGTATTCTTATGAATGAGTTGCTAATAAATAAAAGAAATAAGACAAGATTGTCATTGAGATTCTCGATTTTTTGAGGAGACTTTTTATTGTATTTCGGACAGACGAGACAATAGAATGAACAACAAGGGTTCTGTACCGCAACTTTAACCTCAATCACATCAGATGAATCTCAGAGAGTCACAGAAAGGGAATGAAGAAATGGAATATGAAAGAGAAGGTAAAAGCAATGAGCGAATCTATTTTATTTGTACTGTAAGCCGAGATGAGTCTTTGTTTTCTTAAGCCTGAATTTCCTCTAGACCAGACTTTTGGTTGAGTTTTTCAGCCAACTATTTTAATATTTTTAATAAAAAAACATCTTTTATTAAAAACAGATAAAATATGCATGAAATTCTTTTGAATGTGAGAGTCATTATGTGAACAAATAAAAGAAGAGGAAAGATAAACAAAATTTTTTCTTTTACTACATTATAATAGACACATTAGAATATACTCTTTGCTCATTTTAAAAGATAAATAAATATAAAATAGAAAAAATAAATAAAATAAATAAATAAAAGAGAGGTTTACTCCCCAGATGCCAGCTGAGATAAGTATGTATTATGTCGACCATATCAATTAATTTGTAGAGTAGATACTCGCGCAAATGAATCATATGCAGGAACCAGATTTGAACTGGTGACACGAAAGTTTTCCGGTCCTCTGCTCTGGCTTATTTATCCCGACCATTACCGACGCATTATCCTCACTTAATACTAGATGGCTTGGGTCTATGTCAATTAAAAATGAAAACAAAAAAACGAAAAGTAAATGAAAGTCTCGAACAGGAAATTTCTTGGATTCTGCTTTAAAAAGGTCTTGCTTTGTAAATTTCCATATGAGTAATCAGATGGCATTATGAATCATTCAAATAAAGGCTTTATACGCCGGCTTTGTACGTGGTATCATATGCGGCAATATATCTGAGACTTGTGATGTGATGAAGAAGTCTGCAAAATTCTGCAGGTGGCGTCCTGCCATTGTCCGATTAAAAAATGGGCAAGGAGAAATAGGATGAACGAGAAACAGAAAGAAGTGTAACCACTAATTTTGTTAAAAACATAATATAAAATAAATAATTTAAAACGGACTTTTTGGGGTATTATTAAATATTAAAACCCTAAAAATTTTTAAAGTCGAATATTTTCCTTTTGCTATTAATTTCATTGTTGTCATTATTGATATTGACAATTGCAAACCATTCTCTATTTTTATTCTCGACCGATTAATCAGTTTTCAAAAGATTTATCAAGACTATGGAGTAGAACCTTTGATTAATAACCTAATTTCTATTCTTATTCTTTCTTCAACTTGGACAATTCTTTTTATTTTTTCATATAAATAGATTACATATAAAAAAAGCCACGAGTTCAGGTCGTCTTTTTTTTGAGATAGTTTTTCATTAAAGTATACTATTTTTTTGGCCTTTATAATTTATATAAATTTATATCTTACATCCTTTCTGGAATTTCGATATAAAGTTCAACACCCAACAGTCAACCCCATTTGTTAGAATAAGCTTCCATTGAGTCTCTGCACCTATCCTTTCCTTTTTTTATTATTATTATTCTCGCTTGTTTGAACTTTTGTTTATGTTTATTTTCATTAAAATAATAGGATTTGGCTCAGATTGCCCATTTTCATTCCAGGTTTCTCCTGAATTTGAAGTTATCACTAGGTAGGTTTCCATACCAAGGCTCAATCCAATTAAGTCTGTATGTCTACTAATTTCGCCATATCCCCTGTGTCTTTGAGAGATTAGGATCTCATTAGATGCCTCTTACCCTCCTTTCCCTTTCTTTTTTTAGATAGTGATTTTATATCGAAGGGTCTTTTATTTTTTTTTTTATTTCTTTTTCTTGTTTGTTTATCTTCTTTTCGTCTCTATTGAAGACATATTTTTTTTTTTTTTGGTCAATCGAAAAATATTTTTATCATTTCTGTATTCGCAATTCGGAATGGATATTCCATAACATTATATATGCCACTCTTGCTCTCGGTTTTCTCGAGGCATTTGATGATGTCGATTCTTTTTTTCGTCTTAATTTCGCGCTTATGAATGAAACAAAAGACAAAAATGAAAGAATCTCCCCGTATGGTCTGATCTGATTTTCATTTTTCGAAATTCGTATAATTCGGTTTTTGATCAAAAAAGTTTCATTCTATTATCTCTATTTAGAACTCTAAACTAAATAAATAATCAAATAGAAATTAAATAATTTAAATAATTTTAAAAAGTGAAAGAAAAAACATTAGATTGAATATTAGATTGAATATTAGATTGAATATTGAATCGAATCTACCATTATTTTTATTATAATAAATATGTTATATTGTTATATTAAGTATGGCATTCAAAATTTTAAATTCTAGTTTTTCTAAATTCTAGTCTATAATTCATATTAATAATTCATAGTAATTATGAATAACTAATAGATAGTTAATAGATAAGATCGTAATAGTTTGCTGAATTCTAATGATACAAAATTTCTGTTATTTGATATTTGAGCCCGCTTAGAAGGTTAGAGCATCGCATTTGTAATGCATTTCATCGATCCGATAGCTGGCTTCCTATTTGTTTCAGCTTTTGACTTTTTACATGATTTATAATGTTTTTTTGAAATCTTTGAAATCAAAGAACATTGAAAAAGCTTTCCCCTTTTTTTTTTCAGGTCAACAATCTGTTTATTATGTCGTAGAAACTTTCAGTGAGATAAAAATGAAAATTTGAGGATTAGTTTTGCAGAATAAATCAAAAAAAAAAAAGGAAACTCTTTTGTTTTTGGTTTAATTTATTTATATTAATTTATTTATATATTGAATATTATATTCAATTTATTTCTATATTATATCTATTTTTTATATATTGTTATTATTATATATATTATCTTTTATCTTTTATTTTTATATATTTTTATTTTCATTTTTTTATTTTGTTTGATTTTTTGTATACATTATATACAATACAAAAAGTATGGATATGGATATTGATCCAATTCATCTCTTAATATTTGTAGTACAATCCTTCGTCATTTCGCTTCATTTAATTCGGTTTTAATTTCGGTTTATAAAATTTCAATAAAATTCAAATAAAGTCACCTGTCGTTACCGATAAGCGTTTCAAAAAAAACGTTCTGACCGAACTTACGGGACTGGCTAGTAAAGGCCTGAAACCGGAAGAAGCGATCTTAGAAACAATCGCGCTAGTAAAAAATCTCAATACCGTATTCGTTTGAAGAAAAACAAAAATTGCGTTTTCGTGGCCTTACAGGCGACAGTTATAAATACGTTCCGGATTGCCAAAAGCAGGCAACAGGTCAGGTTTAATTGCGAAATGCGTTTGGATAACATCCTTTTTTTGAGTAACAACTCGACTACTCAAGCCCGCCAATTGACCGGCCATAGACATATTTTAATGGGCATTACAGTAAGATATACCAGTTATCGCTGCAAACCCCAGATATTATTTCGGCGAGGATGAACAAAAATCTAGACTCTCTGATCCCAAAATTATCTTGATTTCATCCACCCATGAAGAATTACCAAGCATTTGACCCTTCACATTACAATATAAAGTTAGTCAATCAAATAATAGATAGAAATGGGTTGACGGTAAATAAATGATTTTGTCGTAAATATTATTCTCGTCAGACTTAAACCTAACTAAAATAACAAAACAAGGCTTCTGCCCTTTTCACCTGAGTTGTTGAGTGAAACGAGGTGATGGGTTTGATTCAGGGCATTTTTTCCTATTCACGTATGATAGATCCGTGAAATTTTCATCCCCTGCCGCTTTTCAGTATTCCATATTAAATAAAAATAAAGGGAATAGAATCTATCTAAAGAATAGAGAATCTATCTAAAAATCTATCTGAAAGGTCTAATAGTATCTGTTCTTATTTGATTTGATACACATTGTAGTCAGTGTGGTCGAGTTACACGAAGAATTAAATGAATGCGGAAGAAGAGGATTCGAACCTCGGTAAACAAAAGTCTACATAGCAGTTCCAATGTTACGCCTCCGAACCACCGCCATCTCTCCTACATAATTAATATGGCCGATAACCGGCTTAAAAATTCATATTCATATTAGTTGTTCGATAAGTACGAACAATATCAATTCTAACTAAAACCAGCTTTTTTATGGAATGGGTCTGCTTTTATGTTATTTCATGTACTGTACACTTCTTTTTTTGTGAGATCATTTTATTTTCACCAGGGTAATGAAAGAGTTATAGAATGGATTGTTACCTATGCCTGAATCGCAGATAAATGGAAATTTATTGATAAGACATTTTCAATGTGCCAATATCTTGTGCGAATAATTCCACAACTTCAGGAAAAAGAGGCATTTACTTATTACAGAGATGGTGCGATTTGATTATTATATATTAATATATATATATTTTAATTTTATTTACTTTTTATTTACTTTACCGCTCTCAGTCTTAAAAAAGACATATTATTTAGAATAAAAAAGACCATTGAAAAATAAAAAAAACGCTTGTTGAAGGTGGAGTTTATAAATAAAGCAATTCTTTTACGTCGTGTATCCCCGATTAATACACAACTTCATATATTTCAATTGTTGGTTTCAGTATTGAGCAAAAAGTTACACACCTATGGTATAGGTCTGTATTGTAGATCAACCTTACTACACTAGTATCGATAACCAGCATAAAGGAAAAAGCACTACCCCTAAAAATCAACAAGTTTTTAATTGACTCCCTTTCTTTATCGGGTGTGGCTTGAACGGAGAATTTTTTTTCATCGAATGACGACCGTAACGGATGTCGGCTCAACTGAAAAATTATGGAGAGGATTACAGAATTATTGACTTGACGACTTGAAATTGGTCCCCTATGACGAAGTTATATACTCTATAACATAGTTTATCCATTAGTAACGGAGAACATACAAAAAGCGTTAGAATATTATTTTGATACACGGAACGAAACTTCCACCCAAAGCTTTTAATAATATGGCTGTGATCTGTCATTACGTGCGACTATCTCACTATAGAAATAATAAAGGAAAGAGCAAATACGCCAGTAAATAAATACGCTTAAATACGCCAGTAAAGAAAATACCAGAAAAAAAAAGGCTTTCTTTTATTTGCATCGTTCAAAAAATACATTTTTCAGCTGTAACAAAAAGAAACTTCATAGAAGCCAAATATGAAGAAATATAAGCAAGATACTTTATTCTATGGATAAAGATCTAATTGATAGAGGAAGCGCCGCAAAGATCAATTAGCGGCGAGTTTGAGTCGATACAATAAACAAGAACCGCTTATTTATGTCATGATCCTATAAAATTAGTTGCAACTTATGTAATAGAGCCGACCCTAGTTGCCGAGCAGCGGTGTAGTTATCAGAAGAAAGACAGTAAGTCTTTTTTATGAGGAAGAAGTCTTTTCGCGATTCTAAATAAATTTTTGATGATGAAAACGAGATAATTGCACCTTTCAGAAAAATCTAACGGACGATGGTCCCGAAACGCTTGATGCCATTTTTACGAAAGGTGGGAGAAAAGATAAAACTATTATTAATTTCGATCTAGGAGAATTCAGGTTTGAAACTTAGAATATTTGTTCCCTTGTTAACCCGGACAAATCGATGAAAATATGAGAAATCTTATTCATCTTATTCACTCTGGATATAGGAGGTAAAAATGTACACCAAAGAATTGACTGCCGAGTTGATCTTTTGAAAATTTTCGAATAAGAACAAAGAGCTCTCTGTTTATTTATTATTTTAGATTAGAAATTCGGTGAAATTCGAAAATTCTATTACTATTAAATTATATTCTTATTCTATTTTCTATTTCTATTCAATTTTAATTTCTATTAAATATTAAATCCATTTAATTTAGTAATTAAATAATTTAATTAAATAAATACCTTACCATTTAAATTATGAAATTCGATTTTCTATTCAATTTGAATATTTATATTTAAATAGTAAAATTTAAATAGTAAAATATTCAAAAATATTACAATTAATTGTAATTTTAATTTTGTT
>JAGYYJ010002552.1:0-20901 GCA_019671005.1 Hibiscus mutabilis | reverse complement strand
CAATGGCAGATAAAAGAAAAAGTTTGTTACATAGAAAGAAGACCTTTGGGCGAAATTGGAACAAAAAATCATTTGATCGTCGATCTGAGAAAAGAAATAAAAAGTGAAAGTTCCGTCGTTGATTACAATCTCTGAAATGGAAAAAAGTTTGTGGAAGAAACTAACTACCGCGAAATATTTGTTCACATCACAATAATGTCTTCGAGACGTTGGGCAATGACCCTTCATTTCATTTATTTGCTTATCGATCATCGAGACTTTTTTGCCATCCGGGAAATTACTTTCTATTTGTGCATGAAATGGTTCACGCATTTTTGTTGCCGTTTCTTTCGACAATAAAGAGGTTCTGACTTTAAGATATCCCTTCATTTTTGGCTTCCCCGACATTTTATGATCATCTTGTCAACAAACCCCCTTTGTTGTCATGTAAAATTTCTGATTTAACTATTTTTCTTTTGAAGGGCGATCATTACAGTCGTTATGGGTCCGTTCATTGTCTCTTATATGGTGATGAGAAAATGCTAAACGTGAATCAAATATTTCATTTTCGCAATTATATAACAAATTAAATGCTTATCAATTAATCAAATTACAAGTTATTAGCAATTATTATTAATTTATATTATTTATTATTATTATTATTAATTTTAAGTAATTAATATTATTTATATTAATATAAATATAAAATTATATTAATATATTTTTATTTATAAATCTATACGGACCCCCTCTAATTTGTTGTTTTTTTTATTTTCATTTTTGCAACTTCTACTTCTATTATTGTTGAATATTGAATTTGAATGTGTCTCAAAATCTGGAAAGCTGTGGAGGGGTCAATTGGATCCCTGTCAGATTCAAGAAATAAGAGAATTAAGGATACCATATTAGAAAAATAATCAATCCAAAAGATGTACTGAAAATACAATATTTTGTTGCTCAACCAACCATCAGGGAGAAAAAAACAACTGCACTTATTATCAGTAAGATTGACGAATTAACAGTATTGTTTAAAACAGCCAATTGGAAAGCAAATAGTCATGTTTCTAATCCTCCAAGCTACCAACAAATATAACTAATAATATTTGATCCCTATCATATCGACAAAAAAATTCAAAAATGGCAAGAGAAATTTTATCATGAATCGATTGATTCTATATGACTTATTTCCAACCCTGATACCGCTTTTATTCGGACGCAGATTTATTTCACGTTCACAACAAGCATGCTAGATTGATGCATTTCATCTGTCTATAAAACCAGATAAAATGATTATAATTATAGATAATAATTGACCCATAATTTACACACGATCGATATCTTTCATAGTGATGGTATCAACTCATTAATTTTATATTATTTGTTGGAATCAAAATAAAATAGAAATTAGCTTTTTATATTAATATAATGAAAGTGATTGATATTTGACTTGAAAATTTATTTTAGTTCGAACAAAGAACGATTATATCTTATTTATTCTTTATTTTAAATATTTATATATTTTATTCTTTATTGCTTTTAAGAATCTTAAAATTTAAAAAGATGATATTAAATGGCTCGGGTGGAATAGCCGAGTAAATAAAAAAATATATTAGAATTTCATGAGTTTAAACGAAAGGAAAAATTTTCTTTTTTTTATCATTCAAATATCTTCAATTCGCTCGGCCAGAAAATCAGAAGTGATTGACACTCCTTGATTTCCTGTCTCAGTTAAGAGGGTCATGAAAAGAACAGGCTCAAAATCACGATCACCCTTCAAATCTGCCATGGTTGCGTGCTGAGTTTTCCGGGAGGCAAATGACCTAATGAATAGGAAGAACTTCAACAAAATGAGAGGTGGCAATCAACTTCTCGGAGACATAATTAATGCATTGATCTCGGTAGCTACGCCACCACAGAATTTAAAGACCCTAAAGGAGCATGCGTCATATATTCCGCAGAACGCCGTTCTTGCCAAGGTTGTATGTCTTTTTCAACCTACTCAAGTCCAAACCATTGGGACCTCTAGAATTCTAACCAAGGAGCACGAGATCCCAAAAACGCATAGTTTCCTCCAAAAATGACTTCTCCGGTCGGGAACGCATTAGATATTTACCTAACCCAGTAGGCCCAAAGAAAATCCTACATTAGCACCAAGGCGTTGGTCTCTAACAGAAAAGTAAATGCTTGAGCTTGAGAAGCTTACTCACTAGGATAAGGGTATATTGAACCAGACAAAAAGCAACAAGCAATGAAACCAAAACAGATAAAGCACCTAAACTATAAGACAAGTAAGCCCTCCCACTATCTATACAAGTGCACGGTGAGCCCATGCAAAAGGTTTGGTTAAGATATGCCAGATTCCACCAAATATACAAATGGAACCTAACCATACGATGTCCTCCAATTATATCTTCCAAATCGTCCACACTAACAATCCATCCTTCGCCCCAGCGAGATTTTAGTAAATAACCAAATATAACACTTGGGCTAAGAGTCAGTTAGTAATTTTTTCTACATCTCCCTCCTGAGCCCAGGTATCGTATACGCCCCAAAATAAAAGAGCCTTGAATACTAGAAGAAAAGCACCTATACCTAGCAAAAATTAAGTGAATACCCAAAATTGTGGTCATTTTATTTCTATCTTTCCATACATAACTGAAAATGGAAAAGATTCTTCAAGAGTTTCAGGTCCCAGAAGTGCATGATAAATACCGCCAAAGCCCAATACAGCAGAGGGAAATTAAGAAAGTACCTTAGATACAAAGTATGGAAAGGTGTCTATAACTTTCCGCTAGGACTTCACCCCAGCCCAGAGAGTAGCTAGGTGGGGAAGTAAAATTAATCCTTGTTCGTACATGGGTTTTTCTGGGACAAAATGAGCCACTTTCAAATAGGTTCATTGCTCCGGCCCAGAATACGATTAATCCAGCATGGGCTCGCATGAGCCAATAGTTTACCGGATAAATTGATAAGTCGGGCATTCCTGGCTCACCAAGCGAAACCGGTGGCTTGGTCACGACCGGCGAAGCTAAAGTTCCATTAAAGAGCGTTTCCACGGGGTAGAACCTCCTCAGGAATATAATAAGGTTTTCTTGAGAGGCTGATCTTGAGCCGCCATCCAAGCACGAATACCTTCGTTTAAAAAAATATTTTGGTGTAGAAAGTCTCACCGGGATCTTCCACTGCACGGATTTCTAGAAACGAAGTCATAGGCACGTAGGTTCAGAGCCAGACCGACTACCCAAGAGCACTCATCCATAAAATTGGTTACTGGTACAAATAACATAAAGAAATGTAACCAACGTTTATTGGAAAAGCAACCCCAAAGATTTGGGACCAAAAGCGGTTAGCGGTAACCATTGAATAAGTTTCTTCGGTTTGAGTTGCTAGCACGGAATGTATTTGCACCATCACCATCTTCAAATAGTATTCTCTACGGTAGCACCAGAATAGCGCGCATAGCAGGCAAACCCAATACACCGGCAACTCCCCACCTATGAAATGGGTTCAATGTCCAATATGAAATCCGGAAAAGAGGATGAATCGAAATATAGCTGCTACACCAAAACTGGGCGCAAAGAACCAATAGATCGACTTTAGTGATAAACCAGGAATACAGAATGAAAAACAGCAATTTGGGCCGAGAATGCGATTTGCATTATAAGGCCAATTGAACAGATAAAAAAGTTCAAATTGACGTAACATAAAACCTATTAGCCCAAAAGCCGGGGAAAGGCAAAAAAATGCCCCAAACCACCTTTGACACCAACGGAAAATCCCCTTGTGCTTCAGGACCCCATAGTAACAAAAAAGAATGTGCTAAATTTTGCAGGAGTAGAAACTGCGGGGTTAAGTTGCACCCTTTCCCAAATGGAACCCCAATCCAGGGGTATCCCAAGTTAAAAATTTGAAAAACCAAACCCCCCCAAAGCGAAATAGGCAAAAGGGAAAAGAGAAAAGACGGACCACCCTACAAAAGCAAAAAACGGCCCCCTACGAACCAGTCACCCATAATATCAAAAAACCCTTTTCATTTTTGGAAATTTTACCAAGGGCTATAGTCATCCCCAATCCCCCATTCAACTACTTAAACCTTTTTTATTTAACCTTATGTTTAAGGGGCCCGTTGATTCTTCTAATTTCTATGTGTATTAAATTACTATAGTCTGATATATATTTCATTTTTTTCTTTTATTTATTGTTTTCTTTTCATATTTCCTTCAGATGAATATAAAAACAAAAAAACTCCAGAGTCTATTTTTTTCATTTCATTTTCACGGGTCGAGAAATTACTTCGAATCTTTTCAGTTACTTTTTTGCATATCAGAAAGAGAGAAGTTCTATTTTTCAATCTAATACAATATTAAATTTAATAATAGAGACTCAAAATGAAAGTCTTTTTCGCACTCACTTCCATCACATTGTCAGAACAAAAAACATGTCATATGTATGATATGGAATATTTGATATGTGAAGATGATTTGATTTAGTTTCATTCAATAAATTTATATATTCTATATAGATAGAAATGATCTGTTGTGTTTCGAATCAAGAAAGATAAGATGTTGAAAAGGCTTTTGGTTGTAACTCGAAATAAACGTTTTCTTTTCAGAAAGGAATAAAATATTAATTTATTCCTAGAACAAGAAGATTGAATCGAAATATCGACAGATTTCTGTGGAGTTCAAATAAACAAATAAATATGAAATAAAAAGAAATTACTGTTCCAATTTCATCTCTATCGAATTTTAATATCAGAATAGTGATATAGTCACGATTCAATGGGTTAGATCCACTTACTTTTTCTTTTTGATTTGTTTCTACAATGATTGAATAATCTAATTCAAAAATCAAAATCAAAATATATATTTGTTTTGTCGCTTCAAGAGACGACTTATTATTATTCATTATAATAAACAAATGTTCAACTTTCTTTTGAATTACTTTACTTCTCATTAGAATAATAACTTATTAGAGTTAAATTATATTCAACAATTTCTAATACTAATTAAATTATTATACATATATAATTGGTTTTTTATTACAATAAAAACAATATCCTATACAATTTAATTTTCAATATGAATACTTCACATTTCACTGGAGTTTTACTGAAAAAATAGTCAAAAATTTCGGATCGGATTGGAACCGATGACTTACGCCTTACCACGGCGTTACTTTCACCACTGAGATGTGGCCGCCTGATCAATTTATATGAATAATAAGATCTATTTATACGGGATATATTATATATATGGTAGACCATAGTGGCTAGTAGCTCTCAGGAATGATAATTTAATTTACTTAACGTAGAGGGTAAAAGGGTTTATTGATAGTGGATTTGATAAATATCAATGCAATGAATTGTTTCAAGGCCGATCATAATTGGCTTATCAGAACAGAACGAAATTATTTATTTGATTTGATTAATAATTTATTTGATTTGATTAATACGACCTAGCAATTGGACATAGATCTACCTATTTTATCGAAAAAATGTGATGAAGAGATTTGCTTTGTCCACGAACCCGCTTTTTTAGAAAAAAAACACACGTACTTTCGATAACTTTCTGCTCTTCTTCAAAAATTTGATTTACTTTTTAATTTACGGCTTAGTGAGATAAAATATGCCTGTCCTGTCGTAATAATGCGAATCAATGAATGAAAAGTGTAAATGAAGGTTAACCTTTATGTTTTTTTATGTTTATGTCTTTTATGTTTATGTCACACCAATCACTTCCCGAAAGGATCTATACTTGTATTATTAATATAATCTAGTTTCTCTTTATAATATCTATTTTATATAATAGATTGAATTTATCTAATTCATTTCTATATATAGAATAGAGTGACGATTAAAATGAATGATTTACTGAGTCAAATCATGAATCAAAAATGGAAAATCATAAAAGATGGAAAAAAGCTGATCTAGTCATTCCATTATATTGACAATTTCAAAACTGCTCATACTATGAGCATAGTATGGTCGTCAGGCAAATAGGCTCTCATCGTTCAGCGGTTTAGGACATTCTTTCAGAGGCAGCGGGGATTCGACTTCCCCGGGGTAGGTCACTAAAGGAAAGTTGATCATGGATTATCAATAAACCTAGAATTGATTCTTCCGGTCGATGCCCGAGCGGTTAATGGGGACTGACCGTAAATTGTTGGCAATATGTTCACGCTGGTTCAAACCAGCTCGGCCTAATAATTTGTTGATCCGCCATAACATAAATGCCCATTTTTTTTCTTTTCAGAAAAGCCAAAAAAAAATTAGGGAAGAATAAAAAAGTCCAATTTTCGATATATCCATCCTACCAAGCTATTTGTTTTATTTGTTCTATTTATTTAGTTGTTCCCATAAATTTTGACCTTGATAACGCTTCTAGATTCATATCAGATCATTAAATAGAAAGTTTAATGAAAAGAAAGAGTAAAGTAAAACAAAAAGACTCTTTTCATTTTGAAATTGATTATTGATCGATTTATTTGGCGTAACGAAAGGATTACTAGTAACTAGTAATCCGCGCCGCGCTCACTTGGCGCATACCGCATGGATATCAATATATCACTCGCGCCTTTGTTACAACACGGCGATTCGAATCGAAAAATCTAAAAATGTACGGCGAATAAAATCATAAGACCATTCCATGCTGTACGCTTTTTTATTTCCCGGGATTGCGTTCACTGGTCAGAGCACCGCCCTGTCAAGGCGGAAGCTGTGCGTTCGGAGCCCGTCAGTCCGACGGATAATTAAAAAACATCAATCGATCCTCCGTTTTCTGTCAAGGGACAAATGACAGAATTTCATTCCAACGATATCTTTTTTTTTTTCCTATTTTTGTTGGGCTTATTTGCAAACTATTTAAACGGGTGAGTGAAAAAGTAGTCAGATGATACATCAGATGATTGTACAAGGAAGACGGTAGATTATCGAAAGAAAGAGTGAAAAGAATATATAAATAAAGAAAGGAATTCTTTTGATTGACCAGGAATCCATTTTTGTATTCGGTGTGGATAAAGATCTTATGTTATACTATTCAATTCGACGGTGAATCGATTTGATAGCTTAGATATTGTTATTCATGATATTGATCCGATTCGATGTCATTGAAATGTAAGTCATTGCATTGAATTTACAAGCGACAAATTTATCATCTTCTGGGATTAAATCCCGTTATTGAAGGAAAACAATGAAATTATGGAAGTAATACTCGCATTTACAGCCACACTGTTCATTCTAGTTCTACCGCTTTTACTTATAATATACGTAAAAAAACGTCAAAGTGATTAATTTTAAATGAAACTTGACTTTTTCGGGATTTAAGAAAAAAGGATTCCAATTTCACGTCTTAAATAATATTGAAAATAAGAAAATAATCAGAAATGAAGGAAAATGGAATGGAATAGGCATATATTAAAAAAAAAGATACCCGCAATCTTTTTTTTACCATTCCAAAGAAGTAATTCATTGAGCAGTTGACAGATGATCCAAAGAGTTCTATGGTAACTTTTCTTCGTATTTCATTTCATAAAAAGGGCATACCCCTGCCGATTTAGAATTTGACTTCTTTCTTTGATAATAGGCTTTGGCAAAACGATCTAGAAAACAATTGATACGGTTTGATTCTCAACCCAATTAGAGTACCTTAGAGCCCACTTCTTCCCCATACTACGAGTGAAAGGGAAAATGTAAGACTACCATTAAAGCAGCCTGCCAAGACTTACTATATCCATGTGTATTATGTCCCCATCTCTGAATATGAAACAAATATGGAAGGAATTTTTCCATTATTGTTCACTAATAATAGTGTGGAATTACTATGCAGAGTCAAAAAGAACAGGGAATTCTGAGACACCGCTGTTGATGAACATCAATAAATCCGCTGAACAAGTTCTTATATGATTTCTGTAGTAAAATCGAGAACCATTACACAAGCAAAATACGCAGTAACACTTTTGTAGGTGAATAAAAATGTTACTCATGTGTATCAATAATAAGACTTATTCTCTTTGGCGTCCCTCTGTCATAAAAGCCACCATCTATCCAATCTAATAATAATTGGATGCCTGAACACTTAGAGACTTTCATCGTCTTTCCGTATCTTCCAACCCTCTCAATACAACCATTCATTAGTTAATTAGACACTCTGTTATCCACCCACTTCAAGACTCTAGTAGTTTCTCGGCCTTTCACAAGATTTGCCGATTCCTTCACTCACTTTAGTTTTTCCTTGAATCCCGAGACGTTAGATTCGAGTTTTTGTTGATCAGGTGACACCCGGATTTGGAATGGGGAATAGAAACCAGTCCCCTCCTTACTCGGCCATGTCGCCGTAAACTACAAACAAAAATGAGTGTATCCCTTTGCTTTTTATCGGATCCATGCCTTCAATTGTCATATAGTATCTCAAAGACACACAATATCTAAAACTTTCCTTTCTTTTTTACTTGAAAAAGAAATGTGGAGCTTCAGTGAGAAAAGTAAAAATTCAGGACAAATAAATTGGAAACCATTAACTATTAACTATTGACTGCAAATTTATGACGATTTTTCTTTCACTTTGTCTTTTTCACGGTATAAGAAAATAAAACTGATACATAACCAATCAGTACGATTTTTTCAATAAAAAAACTTTCGAATTTCAATTATATTATAATAATATAACAGTATGCATGTCTATAAACCCCATGAGTTAGTTGTTACACAGTTGTAAAGTATCTAATGAGGTATTTTATCTTATCTAGAGATGACAAACGTAGGGAATCAAACCAGAATTATCGTGTATTTTCATTGAATAGATTAAAGAAAAATTGAATTTTGATAGAGCACGCCATGTTTTGTCTTTCCAGAGCGCTATAATGGAAGAAGAAAGACATAGACATATAAATAGAAATGCTATCTTCGCACATGTTTAATAATACAGTCTCTTTTCGCACGCACTTCAATCATATTCTAAATATTCTACTAAAAATAAAAACGAAAAAAGTGGTAAAACATCTCTTCTCTGAATCATTTTTTGAACAATGGAGTCCATGAAAAATTAAGCGCTAGAAAAATCAACTCTCTCTATGCTATATTTTATTTTATTTTATGATTATTTTGTCTTTCATTCAACGAACAGATCAAATCAGGAATTTTTCATTTTTCTGTTCATTTCAATTGATTCAATATGTAATATCATAATAATGGTAGAAATTGAATTATTATTTTCTTTATATTCTAGACAAAACTTTCATACCCCTAAATGGCATTTATCAATTTTTCTGTATCTGTTTGTTATAGTTATAAATATAAATTCAAATTTGAGTATAATTTTTCTTCTTCAGTTAATACGCATTTCATATTTCACATTCCATCCCATATATATTATATGGAGTTAGATAAAATTTATATGGAGTTAGATAAAAATTTCGTGTGATTCAGTAAACAGAATAGAAACCAATTCCATCATTATTAGATCGATTCGTATGATTATGGATGAAGAATGAGAAAGAATGGGATTTGATAAGGGAAATTAAAAACGCGAAAATGGGGAATGTTCACAATACCTACAATGGGATAATACGAATTGAAGGATTTGGGTTCTGGATCAAACGAATAGAAGAACTTTATAAGTTTCCAAAATTGAACAGACAGATCAAGGAAATTGAACAATTATTTGTGGAAACATATCACCTTGGTGGAACCAAGCGATAAAAAAGAAAAAGGGATGCTGTATAGGAATCACTCACACATTCTTCTGACCATATGGTATCCTGCAGGATTAATTGAAACCAGTAAGGATATGCAAGAACAAATAATTTTTATTGGAAACATTCTTTAATGAACTCCCCTGGAACTTATATAGTAAATGGAATATACAGAATTGCATCAATCAAATATTGCAAAGCCCCGGTATCTATTATCAGATCAGAATGGATCATAACGGAATTTCGGTCTATACTGGTACCATAATATCAGATTGGGAGGTTAGAATTAGAAAGACGATGAAAAAAGCAAGGATATGGGTCAGGTAAGTAGGGAAACAGAAAAATATCTATTCTAGTTCTATCATCACAGGGTTTGAATCTATGAGAAATTTAGAGAATAGCTGCTACCCCAAATTCTTTTCTTGTTCTCTTCCTGACCGATATGAAAAAAAATTAGTCAAGAAAATGCCATTTGGAGTTTACTCAACAATTTCTTTCTTTGTGTAGGCGGGGATCTGCATTTTCTGAATCCTTGTGTAAGGAATTACAAAAAAAATTCTTTCAGCAAAGATGTGAATTAGGAAGGATTGGTCGACGAAACATGGAACCAGAGACGAATCTATACCAGAACAATACATTTTTGTTACTGCGAGATATATTGGCAGCCGCACCATTTGATTGAAATGAATGGAATGGGTGGGTTGCCTTGACGATATGTGAATCATTTGAAAATAAGCGTATCGTTCTGTAAAGTGATCTCTTACAAGCACCACCCGGATTGGCTGGTGGTTCGTTTAGAAAACAGTAGTTAGAGAACTATATGTGAGCAATTAGATAAATTCGATACTGACTCTCAGAATTTAAAAATCTCTGACTCATTAACAATCACTATGAATCCTTTTTTTCGATTGTACCATTAGTTCAAGTTTTGGATCGAACAATCCATTGACACAAAGCCAGTTCATGGGAGAGAAAATTGATATTTGGGCCCCGAGGCTACTCGGCGGAATCGCCACTTTTTGGATACGAGATATCCATCCGTAGTCACCAGGACGACGGCCCGCCAATTGACACGTCTAAAGGGGATCAATGTGTTGATCGAAGCGGACCTAGCACCGAAGCGCCGAGGATTGGTCATTAAATTTTAGAAAAAGTCCTTTTTATAAAATTCCTTTGAGAGACTGCAAAGCAGATGCTTATCATCCCAAGTCGAGATGAATATTATATGTGGTAAAGGCAGGAAATTCTTTGGCCTTGAATCGGGTATTCAGGAAGAACAGGCTGTTCCTGGGCTCGATACTGCCAAGAATTCCTGACCATTGCATGGGAACAGGTCTAATTGAAGTATTTTTCCCTTTCAATATTTCTATTGAGCTTCCCTCATTCTTTATCGAGCATATGACGCTGAATCGGTTTAATGAGTTCTGTAATATGTAACGCCAAGCAGTTCCGCTTCTCGTTCCGAGAAGTGCATTGTTGGAATCCGCTAACGCGCCAAGGCGGCTCTAGATTCAGGAGTTCTGCCATAGCCGATCACGAGGAAAGATCATTTCACCGATACTGACAAGATTTTTTTTATCGGGCAATGGGATGTTTGTATTCCATTAGTTGCGTATCAACGTTCCAAATGGAAAATACTTGTATGCATCAAACCGCCGGCCTCATGGGTAAATGCACAAAAGTGAGACAAATTTTAGCGGATGGTGCCGCTACGGTTGGTGGCGAACTCGCTTTGGGCAAAACGTACTAGTAGCTTATATGCCAGGAAGCGTTACAATTTTGAGAGGATGTGGCATCATTAGCGAGCGTCTAGTATATGAAGATATTTATACTTTTCGCTAGCTACGAAAATATGGAAATTGACTCATGACAAGCCAAGGTCCCGAAAGAATCACTAACGAGAAATACCGCACCTGAAGCCCATTTACTCCGCAATTTAGACAAAAATGGAATTTATGATGTTGGGATCTTGGGTGGAGACGGGCGATATTTTAGTAGGTAAATTAACGCCTCAGGTGGAAAGAATCATCATATGCTCCAGAAGACAGACGGAGGCCATGCCAGGATTCAGGTATCCACTTCCAAAAGGAAACTTGGTTCAAATTACCCAGGTGGGAGGGGTCGAGCCAATGACGAGATGGATCCAGGTAAAATTAGTTAATCTGGAAACGATTCGTGTATATGAAGCTCACAGAAACGCGAAATCAAAGTAGGCGATAATATAGCTGTAAGACATGGAAACAAGGATCATTTCAAAAATTTTACTCAGACAGGATATGCTCGATTTGCAAGACGAAGACCTGTTGATATGGTTCAACCCATTAGGAGTACCTTCACGAATGAATGTAGGGACAGATATTTGAATGCTCGCTTGCTAGCAGGGAGTCTACTAGACAGACACAGTCGAACAGCACCATTGCCTGATGAGAGATATGAACAAGAGGCTGAGAAACTGTGCGTTTTCCGAATTATATGAAGCCGGCAAGCAAACAGGTAAATCCATGGGTATTTGAGCTCGAATATCCAGAAAAAGCAGAATATTTGATGGAACGGGGGGGACCCTTTGAACAACCTGTTATAAATAGGAAACCTTATATCTGAAATTAATTCATCAAGTTGATGATAAATACATGCGTCTAGTGATTTATTATGCAATAGTTACAATAAACAACCACTTAGAGGAAGGTCCAAGCAAGTGGGGAGTCAGTGGGTAGGGAGAAATGGAGGTTTGGGCTTCTGAGGGATTTGGTGTTGCTCATTTACAAAGAAATGCTTACTTATAAATCTCTGATCATATTAGAGCTCGCCAAGAAGTGCCTGGTACTAATGATCATTGGAGGAACAATACCTAAACCTGGAAGATGCCCCAGACCTTTTCGATTGCTCGTCCGAGAATTACGATCTTTGGCTCTGAACTCAATCATTTCTGTACCTGAGAAGAACTTCCAGATTACAGGGAAGGAAGCTTAATCGGGAATGAATCAGAATTTTTCTTCTATGATCGACCGATATAAACATCAACAACTCGAATTGATCAGTTTTCTCCTCAACAAATAAGCGTCAGGGCAAGAAAATCCTACCCAATGGCGAACTGCTGGAGAGGTGACAAAAAACCTATACTTTTCATTACAAAACCACAAACTCTAAAGGGATGGATTATTTTGCAAAGAATTCTTGGACCTATAAAAAGTGGAATTTGCGCTTGTGGAAATTATCGAGCAATTGGAAATGAAAAGGAGGGCCCCAAATTTTGTGAACAATGCGGGAGTTGAATTTGTTGATTCTCGGATACGAAGATATCAAATGGGATACATAAAGTTAGCATGTCCAGTAACCAAGTGTATGGTATTTGAAACGTCTTCCTAGTTATATTGCGAATCTTTTTTAGGATAAACCTCTTAAAGAATTAGAGGGTTCAGTATACAGCGATGTGTGTGATTTGATCGAAATTTTATTTTACAGATTAGAATGAGAAACTGTCATCCTATTCAATCGGAATTGGGATGTCTGGATCTGACATGACATGTCTCTTGGGAAGAGTAACATGAAGCTCAGAATTATATGGTCTATACTCCCAAATAAAAAGGAATTGGTCTATGGTCGAGCCAGTAAAATAAATAACTAGGAATTTTGAGTTGCACCCGTGAAAAAAGATTCTTTCTTTTGCGGAATTAACCATTCTCATTTTTTTTTAGTTCTTTTAGAAAGAAATGAAATTATGTTCAAGTAAAAACAAATATGTCATGGTTGGGCAGTGAGTCTATACATCGCATATAGTTTAGGCTTTGGGTTAAGGGTATCGTGGTATAAACTGTCGAGGTAACGGTAATCTAAGAGATCAAAAATGAAGGGTACATAGACAAGTAAACCTTTATGACACTCCTTAATTGAAGAGGATTCATCATTCGAGGGAAGTAGATCATCAAGAATTTCACATTTACTTATGTCCTAATTTTGAATTTTGAATTGAATAAAGAATTAAGAAATCGGAATCAATAAAAGAAGAATGAATCAAATGAAATGTTTCTGGGAACTTGAGTAAAGAGCAGACCTTTTTTTTTGGGAATGAACTTGGAAAGCGAGAACTCCTTTCTTTATCTTTATTTGAAAATTATTTTTGAGCCGATGAGAGAAACTCTCATGTCCGATTTTGAAGGGGGATCCCGTAGGGCCTATCCCACTTTTCTTTGCTAGCTCCATCGCTAAAAACCTACTTTCTTACGATTACGAGGTTCATTCCGACTCATGAAATCTAACCTGGAAATACAGTATCCCACTCTTTTTTTACTACCCAGGGTTTCCTGGATACATTTGAAATCATGAAAATTCTACTGGAGCAGGTGCCATTCGAGAACAATTAGCCGACCTAGATTTGCGAAATTTATCGATTATCTGGTGTAGAATGGAAAGAATTAGGAGAAGAAGGCCTCTACGGTAATGAAATGGAAGATCGAAAATTGAAGAAGAAATGATTTTTTGCTAGACGTATTGAATTGGCTAAGCATTTTATTCGAACAAACATAGAACCAGAATGATGGTTTATGTCTATTACCGGTCTTTCCTCCCGAGTTGAGACCGATCATTCAGATAGATGGGGTAACCAATGAGTTCGGATATTAATGAACCTATAGAAGAGTTATCTATCGAAATAATACTCTTTACGGATCTATTAACAACAAGTAGATTACGCCAGGAATTAGTAATGTAAGTCAGGAAATTGGTACAAGAAGCCGATACATTCCTTGATAATGGAATCCGCGGACAACCAATGAGGGTTTATCATAAGGTTTACAAGTCGTTTTCAGATGTAATTGAAGGCAAAGAGGAAGATTTCGTGAGACTTTTGCTTGGCAAACGAGTCGATGGTCTGGGACGTTCTGTCATTGCTATATTCTCACTTTCATTACATCGCTGTGGGATTGCCTGCGAAATAGCAATAGAGCTTCTTTTCCAGATATTTGTGTAATTATGGTCTAATTAGACAACATCTTGCCCAAACATAGGAGTTACTAAGAGTAAAATTCGGGAAAAGGGCCGATTATATGGGGAAATACTAAAGAAGTTATGTGGGACATCCTGTATTGAAAAGAATAGAGCGCCTACTCTGCATATAGATTAGGTGGGATACAGGCATTCCAACCTATTTTAGTGTGGAAGACGCGCATTTGTTTACATCCATTAGTTTCTATGATTCAATGTGACTTTGATGGGGATCAAATGGCTGTTCATGTACCTTTTATCTTAGATATGCAAGGAGGCTCGTTTATTTATGTTCCTCATAATGAATCTCTTTGTCTCCAGCTATTGGGGATCCCATTTGCAATACCGACTCAAGATATTTATTGGGCTCTATGTATTAACGAGTGGGAATGTCGAGGTATTTTAAAGGAATAGGTATAATCCATGGAATCGAAAAAACTATCAAAATGAAAGAATTGACGATAAACTATAAGTATACAAGGGAGCCTTTTTGTAATTCCTATGATGCAATTGAGCTAGGCAGAAAAGAATCAATCTTCTAGATAGTCCTGTGGCTCCGGTATGACTAGATCAATGCGTTATTGCTTCACAAGAGAAGCCCCCATCGAAGCTCACTGCGAATCTGGGCACCTAATAAGCGAGATTATGGACATTATCTTAATAGTAAGAAGTTTAAAAAAATTCTTTGTATATACATTCGAACCACTGTTGGTCATATTTTTACTTGAGAAATCGAAGAAGCCATACAAGGCTCTTTCTTCGGCCTACCATACGATACCCAATCATATGGTATCTAAGTTTAAAAATTCTATGACACCAGTATGAATTGGTCTCTCCTGGTTCAACTAGGGAACCCTAGTTCCTGACCCGACTTTCTACGAAATCAAGATCGAGAAAAGAAGTTTTCCTTAATCATTGACTCAAACTCATTGGCGAAGTCCACCAGCGGAATATAAAGTACTTATGGCAGAACGGGCCAATCTGGTATTTCACACAAGTGATAGAGGGAAACCCGCCATTAAACGACTTATTAGCAGATTAATAGATCACTTCGGAATGGCATATACATCCCACATCCGGACCGTAAAAACCGGGGTTTCCAGCAAGCCCCCGCTACATCCATTTCATTGGGAATTGATGATTTTTTTAACGATACCTTCTAAGGGATGGCTAGTCCAAGATGTTGAACAACAAAGTTTGATTTTAAAAAACACCATCTTTTTGGGGAATGTACACCGGGTGAAAATTACCCCAATCTTTTGGGAGATATGGTATGTTACAAGTGAATATTTGCGACAAGAAATGAACCCTAATTTTAGGATGACTGCCCCGTTTAACCCAGTCCATATAATGTTTTTTTCAGGAGCTAGAGGAAATGCATCTCGGCACCACAGGTAGCGAGAGGATTAATGCTCTGATCCTCAAGACAAATGATCGGATTTACCTATTCAAAGCAATTTCTTACGCGAAGGACCGTCTTTTAACAGAATATACTACTTCTTGCTACTGGAGCCCGAAAAGGGTTGTGGATACGCCGTACGAACATCGTATGCTGATATCTTACGCGCAGACTTGTTGAAGTAGTTCACCATTGTTGTATCGTAGAACAGATTGTGGCACCAATTCCGAGTGGATTTCCCGCGTGAGTCCCAAAAGAGTGACGCTTCCGAAAGAATTTCATCCAAACATTAATTGGTTTTACAAGGATGATGTAGGTATGGGTACGCGGTGTATCTATTCGAAATCAAGATATCGGGCTTGGGCTTGTCGATCGTGATTCAGAGCCTTCGAACACAAACCAATACTATTCGAACTCCCTTTACTTGGTAGGAGCAACATCTTGGATTTGTCGATTATGTTATGAGGAGCCCACCATGGTGACCTGGTTGAATTGGGGGAAGCTGTAGGTATTAATATGGGGCAATCCATTGGAGAAATCCGGAACCTTAACTAACATTAAGAACTTTTCATACCGGCGGAGTATTTACAGGGTACTGCAGAACATGTACGAGCCCCCTTTAATGGAAAATAAAATTCAATGAGATTTGGTTCATCCTACACGCACACGTCACGGGCATCCTGCTTTTTTATGTTATATGGACTTATGTACTTACAGAGCTAAAGATATTATACATATGTGACTATTCCACCAAAAAGTTTTCTTTTAGTTTCAAAACGATCAATATGTAGAATCGAACAAGTGATTGCTGAGATTCGCGCGGAACACGCTACACTTTAAATTTTAAAGAGAGGGTTTCAAACATATTTATTCTGACTCAGAGGGAAATGCACTGGAGTACCACGATGTACCACCATTCACCCGAATTTACATATAGTAATGTCCATCTCTTACAAAAACAAGCCATTTGTGGATATTACTATAGGGCGCATTCAATCGTCAAAAAAGAATATGTGATTGAGTATCAAGGGGATCAAAAAGTTATGCTAAAATACGAAATAAAAGTAGATAGATTTTTTTTCATTCACGAGGAAGTGCATATTTTATTCGAATCTTCTTTCATAATGACACGAAACAATAGTATCATTGGAATAGATACCCAAATCACTTTAAATACAAGAAGCCAAACGGGTGGATTGGTCCAAGTGGAGAGAAAAAAGAGTTGAACTAAAAATTTTTCAGGTAATATTTATTTTCCCGAGAAAAGAGATAAAATATCTCGACACACGGTGACATTTTGATACCATCAGAACGGGCGAAACAAACTCTAAAAAGTAAAAAAATAAAAAATTGAATCTATATATATCCAACACATCACACCTACCAAAAAAATATTTTATTTTGGCTGAAATGGCAAAACCGACTCGGAGTAGAATTTCTGATACAAGTATTCAACTGTTCGACTTGTTTAGTGTTGAATTGGACCAAGACAACAAAAGTTCTTCCGGCCGAAGAGGTTCGTGCTTCCTTTTCTTTTAAGGGAAGTAAGGCCAACGTATTCGATTAGAGATTTCCTAAAAATCATCTTAGTGAAATCCCATATTTGTATATCAGAAAAAGAAATGGATTCGTCAGGGTTCAGGATTGATTTCGGATAATAGGTCGATCATACCAATAAAATCCGTTTTATTCCATTTATTCCAACGAAAGGATTCAATCATTTAGCCAAAATCACGGAACTATTCATACGCTCTGAACAGAAATAAGGAATCCAAATCTTGATACCTGTCATCATCTAATTGTTTTCGTATTGGGCCCATTCAACGGATGTAATATCACAATGTGATAAAACAATTTCAATTAAAAAGATCCTATATCTCCAATTAAGAATTTATTATCCTTTGGGAAAAACCCTAAAATTTTAAAATTTTTTATTCATCATTTTACCTTTTAATAACTCATAAATCAGCCCTCGGTAGCGAAATATTTGCAGCTTGACAATTTAAAACAGACTTTTCAAGTATTTTTAACTATTATTTAATAGCTGAAAATGGGAGAAATTTAAAATTTTTTGATCCATGCCGAAAACATCGTTTTGAATGCAGTAAATTTGAATTTTTTTTCCCCCATCATCATTATCATCAAAATTATTGTGAAGAAACGTCCACAATAATTAGTCTTAAAGTTTTTTTGGTGAAAAATGTTGTAAAACCCAAAAAGCGGCCCACACCAAATCTAAGTTTTTATTGTTCGTTGTTTCCTTTTAAAAAAGATCGGCTAAGCCTTATTTCGACCCGGGAAAACTGTCCATGGGCATTATGGAGAAACCTTTACCAAGGAGATACGTTAGTTACATTTATATATAAAAAATCGGGGGTCGGGTGATATAACGCAGGGCCTTCCAAAAGTGAACAAGTGTTGAAGTGTTCAATTGATTCATTATCGATGAACCTAGAAAAAGAGTTGGGAGGGTTGGAACGAATGTATAACAAGAATTCTAAATTCTTTTGGGGATTCGTGATTGGTGCTGAGCTAACTATATGCAAAAGTCGTCTCTCTTTTGGTTAATGGCATCCAAAAAGGTTTATCGATCTCAGGGGGTACAGATCCATAATAGTACAAGGAAATTATTGTACGTCAAACAATGTGCGGTATTAGTTTCAGAAGATGAATGTCTACCGTTTTTTTACCTGGGAACTGATTGATTATTAGAAAGGAACGAACGGGCGTGCTTTAGAAGAAGCGATTTGTATCGAGTCGTCTTATTGGGAATAACGAGAGCATCTCTGAACACTCAAAGTTTTATATCTAGCGTTTTCAAGAAACTGCTCGCGAGTTTAGCAAAAGCGGCTCTCCGGGTCGTATCGATTGCTGAAAGGCCTGAAAGAGAACGGGTTGTGTTAGCTGTTGGTACCGATTCAAAGGATTATGCACCGGTCACGGCAAGATAACAACATTCTGGAAACAAAAAAAAAAGAATTTCTTCAGAAATGAGAGATATTTTTTACACCACAGAGAATTATTTGACTCTTGTAGAGCTCAAACAATTTCTACATGATACATCAGGCCGCCTTTTTATAGGTATAGAATTTAATGATTCTTAAGATAAGAGGAGTGATTAGTCATTAAGTATTTATTTTGTTGTAGTCATTTGAGTTGTTAAGATTTGTTAATAGTTAATAATTGTTAAGATTTGTTAATTTGTGTTGGTGTGTAATAAAGAGAATAGCGAATAGAAAGTATCGGCTTGGCTCGTGGATAAACGACCAATCCCCATTAGAAGAGAAGGTTTCATTGAACTATTATTTTTTTCAGGTGTCTTGTCTCTCTTTTTAGTAAAAAGAGATAGAGAGAGTAAAGTGGAAGAGAAATGGCAAGAAGATATTGGAACATAAATTTGGAAGAGATGTTGGAAGCAGGAGTTCATTTTGGTCATGGTACTAGGAAATGGAATCCTAGAATGGCAGCTACATATCTCTGTAAAAACGTAAGGGTATTCATATATTACAAATCTGACTAGAACTGTTTGTTTTTATCAGAAGCTTATGATTTACTTTTGATGCAGCAAGTAAGGGAAACAATTTTAATTGTTGGTACCAAAAATAAAGTAGCTGATTCGCTGGTGGCGCGGGCTGCAATAAAGGTTTTCGTGTCATTATGTTAATAAAATGGCTCGGTGGTATGTTAACAAATTGGCCCACTACAGAAACGGTGGCTTCATAAGTTCAGGGACTGAGAACAGAAATAAAAGATGTGTGGACCCACTGTTCTCCGAAAAGAGGATGCAGCTATGCCAGCAGACAATTATCTCGCTTGCAAACATATCTGGGTGGATTAAATATATGACGAGATTCCTGACATTGTAATCATCGTTGATCAGCAAGAAGTAGTAAATATACGGCTCTTCGAGAATGTATCACTTTTGGAATTCCGCAACAATTTGTTTAATCGATACAAATTGTGATCCGGATTCCGCAGATATTTCGATTCCAGCAAATGACGATGCCATAGCTTCAACCGATTAATTCTAACAAATTAGTAGTCGCAATTTGTGAGGGTCGAAATCCTTGGATTAATAATAAATAAATTAATAATAAGATAAATAAATTGCTTTTTGAACTACATAGGATCTATGGAATCGGTTAATATATCCTGAATCGTTACGTAAAAGATAAAAAATCGTAAATATGTGATTATTTAGTCGGTGCCAAAAATATAGAATTTGAGTAGGCAAGAGAAGATTGAATCAAAATAATTCTTTTTTAAGTAAAGTTCTGTTTCTGTCAGAGGGCAATATGAATGGCATATCATGTCCATCAACGCACTAAACGGGTTATAATGATATTCCTGGTGGAAGTAGGCCAACATTTCGCACTGGCAAATAGGAGGTTTCAAGTCCATGCCCAAGTACTTTATTACTTTTGGGCTAGGGAATGCTTATCTTATTAGGTTCCGGCCCTATCGCTGTTCGAATCCACAAACCATTCCAACCGCCGGTATCAAAATTTCTTCTCGAATATGTTCTGAATTCATTCGAGACGAGCAAAACTCAGATTGGAGAAGAATATGTCTATGGGTTCCCTTTATTGAACTATGTTTTTATTTATTTTGTTTCTAACTGTCAGTGCCTTTTTACCTGAAAATTATACAATGGTCACTCTCATGGGAGACAGTCATGACTCATTTAGAATGTGATATAAATACTGTTGTTTTTACGTTACTACGTCATAGCATATTTCTATGTGGGTCTTCTAAAAAAAGTGTGATTAGGTGGTTTTTAGCAATACATTCCAACTAACTCCAATTCTTTTACTCCATTAACATTTTAGAGGATTTCACAAACCCTTATCACT
>JAGYYJ010002357.1:0-20488 GCA_019671005.1 Hibiscus mutabilis | reverse complement strand
GTGCAAACCTTATTACCTAAACAAAAACCAATAGTTTCTCACAACCACAAAACACAATAACTATAGCCAAGTAAATTTAGTTCATGGCTAGGTTCCAAAGAAACACAAGATAAATAATCCCTAGCATGAACCCAATCGAACAAGAAAGAAAAGAGAAGAAGAAGCTTGTCGAAAATCCTCCTTGCCCTAGATGCTTGTCGAAAATTCCCCCTTGCTTGCCTTGGACTTGGACTTGTCAAAATTTCCTCTTGCTCTCTCTCTTGAATTGTCGAAATCTCCTTGATATTTATAGGGCTAGGCCAAAGTCCTTCTTGGAGGAGTTTGAGTTGGAATTAAATTATCTTTAAAGAATATAATTTTATTATAATTTTATTCCTATTAGAACTTCTCCTATCTTCTTGAATTTAATTTTTCTTTAATCTCTGCATGGCAAATCAAATTCCTTTGGGCTTGGGCCTTGCTCCATGTCATCTTGGGCTTGTAAAGTCATGAATTTCGACATCCATATTGCATTTTGTCTTTGTCGACAAATGCCATGGCAACTGCCTTGCCTCCTTCATGCATTGCCCCGCAACTAGCTCGCATATCCTTCATGCATTGCCCTGCAACTAGCTCGGCATTGCTTTGGCAAGTGATCCTGCACATACACACACAAAACACACAATCAAACCACAATAAGTGTTTCATCAAATTTAGCATCATAGTAAAATTCTAAGTTTTTCCATGGTTATCCTAGAATAAAAAATTTATCAATTAAGTGCATTGGCAAAGTCATCATTGAATATTCATCAAATCTAAGCAATTTTGTTCCAATTAAAGGCATGGCAAGCAATTTATGTATCCTAAATGTAATACTTAAGATTAATGTAACTAAACATGGTAATTACTAATAACAATCCCCAAACTCGAAAGTGAGGCATTGTCCTCAATGCATGCATAAAAATAACGAAAAAAAAAAATAAAAAAATGCATACGAGGACTTACTCCAGAGTTCGCCATCGTGAGATGATTAGTTTCCTTCTAGTTGGCGTCTTGATTTTCTTGCTTGAACGCTGATGGTTGTTTTCTTGTTGCCGTGGTGGAATCGATCCGTGACGGGGTTGTCCTCATCATCCTCTCTTCATCAATGTCAATGGCTTTTCGCTTGAGGATTCAATTGTGCGGTCTTTATTGGTTCAATGGAGGACTCGAGTTGCCGATCTTCAATTTGCCTTAGGTGGCTTGCCAATGGGTGCAAAAGTGCTTCAAAGTGTCCCGGATTAATGGCCGAGCTGTTCGGGCGTAGGTGCTTGGGCATTAGGGATTGCCGCGCGGCAGAGTTGCCGTGGCAAATTGGAGGCCTTGAAGAATCTCCCTGCCTCTCCCATTAGCTTTGATTAGTGCTTGATTCCAACCGACTTGGGTAGGGCTTTTCATCGGTGGACTCACTGGGACATGCATCTCCTTGCAAAGATTAGAAATTACAAGGGAAGAAAAGATAACCCTTATCTTTTGAGCTGCATACAAAAATCTCATCACAAATAATTTTTCCAATGTTAATGATGCGATTATGCAAAATAGAATGTATGAGCAAAAGACGTGGTATATCAACGGTAGTATTGTGTGTGGAGGGCATTAAAGAAGTTTTAACAAACTTATTCCATAGTTTTGCCTCGGTTTAAGCCGAAGGCGATTTACCGTGTGCTGTATTTACTACCGGCCGCTCCAATGAGTTCCTCTGCTGAGTGAGTTCTTGAAGCACCTTGTCGAGCTGCTTGGGATTGATTTGGTCAACGAAGGCTTGATGCTCGCCCTTCCTCAATGTAAAGTCCGTAAAAGGTGTTGATGCTTTCGGGACTTATGAGTATGGCCTTGTCACGAACAAAACATAAGGATTATCCGGTTAGGTGAGTGAGCATAGAATTCTTACCCATGAGATGTTACCCGTTACGTGGTTGATGGCAAAAGATTTGCCACTTTTGATGTGCAATCCTTTGAAGATGAATGGTTCAAGGCCGAAATCTTGATGAGAGTTGGAGTATTCAAAGCCTTGTTCTTCATGAATCTTCCGCTTTCAAACTTGGATTGAAATCTTTTTGAACCACCGGTAGCAAACTTCTTGTATCTTGGTTCTTTGGAGGAACTTGATGAACTAAAAGTTTAATCTTGGATGCCATGGATGATCTTGGTGTGAGTTTTGAGAAAAGAAAAAAGAAAAGAAAAAAAAAAAAAAAAAAAAAAATGAATCTTGTCCATTAACTTTGAATTCATGGTTGTCGAGATGGACTTGATTATCACAAAAACCATGGGAGAATGGTTTGACAACTTCAAATGGTCCCACCATCTTGATTTCAGCTTTTCCGGAAAAGTTTTAGCCGAGAATTGAATAGAGAACTAGTTGCCCTCGCGTGAATTGCCGTGGGCAATAGTTTCTTGTCATGCCATCGCTTTGTTTTCTCCTTGTAGATAGATTCGCATTGTTATAGGCGAAAAACACGAAATTCTTCTATCTCATTGAGATCCATCAAACGCTTTGTCCGCACTTTCCCAATCCATATTCACGGTCTTGATTGCCCAAAGACGCCTTGTGTGCTCGATTTCCACCGTAGATGACATGTTGTTGGCTAATACAAACCGGATTGCAAAACTTTGGTCATGTACGAGTTCCTCCAAATGTCCTCCATAGGGTGAAGAATGGCATTGCCGAGTACATTCTGTTGTTTCTTCTTCGTGGACACATCGGCGATAACCCGATCTCGCACATTGTTTAAAACAAAAGAGGCTCGTCCCCAAAAGTAATGCTTAGCATCATGGCGAACCGCTTTTCCCTTGGTGAGTAATGCCATAAGGAAAAATACCACAAACAAGGAAATTAACTAAATCCGCAGATTGGTATTGCCGAGGCATGTGCCGCCGTGGCGTCGCCCCAAAATTGCCGGCGCAGGCGCCAAAGACCGCCAAAGACGCCGCGCGCCGAGAGCGCAGTGCCGAGGCGGGCCGAGGCGCCCATGGTTGCCGAGGCGCCGGGGCCGGCCGCCGAGGCGCCAAGGGCCGCCGAGGCAATTAAAATTTGTTCATCCGAATGCATCGCATATCTCTAGATCCGCGCCCTCCTCCCTATTGCGCCCAAACGTGATAAGTGATCGCCACTTGATTTTCTGTTCCTTTTCCCGCCCCAATTTCAATATCAAATTCTTGTAAAAGTAATATCCAACGAATCAAACGAGGTTTAGCATCCTTTTAGCAAATAAGTATTTGATTGCCGAATGGTCCGTATGAACAATTACCTTTGTACCAATTAAATAGGATCGAACTTGTCAAATGCGAAAACTACAAATAGTAACTCTTTTCTCCGTTGTTGTGTAATTCACTTGAGCACCATTAAGAGTTTTACTAGCGTAGTATATCACATGGAAAGGTCTTACTGCGTATGCTGGCCTAGGACCGCTTCCTACCGCAAATCACTTGCATCACATGAGAGCTCAAAAGGTAGCGCCCAACTGTGGAACGACAATGGGTGCCGAGGCAAGCTTTTTTTTTAGGGTTTCAAATGCTTGAGTGCAAGAATCATCAAAATCAAGACTTTATCCTGTTCAAGCAGATTACACAAAAAGTTTAGTGATTTTAGAAAATTATGAATGAACCTCCCCAGAAAAACCTCGCATGTCCGAGAAAAAACTCAAATCCTTTAACCGAATTTGGTGGGGTAATCTCTCGATCACGCCCACCTTGGCTTTGTCTACTTCAATTCCTTTGATGAAATCTTGTGGCCGAGCACTATTCCTTCATCTACCATAAAATGGCATTTCTCCCAATTGAGGACTAAACTGCTTTTCTTCATCTTGCCAACACCTCTCTAAATTGCCGAGACAAATTGGCCGGGTCATTACTAAAACCAAAAAATCATCCATGAAGATCTCAAGGAAGTCTTCGACCATGTCCAAAAGAGTGCCATCATGCATCTTTTGAAGGTTGCCGGGCGCTATACAATCCGAACGGCATCCTTCGAAGGCATAAGTACCGTATGGGCATGTGAAGGTTGTCTTTTCTGATCTTCCGGTGCTATGGCAATTTGATTGTAACCTCAATAACCATCAAGAAAACAATAAAAGGGTTTACCCGCAAGACGGCCAAGCATTTGATCAATAAAGGGTAATGGGAAGTGATCTTTCCTAGTGGCTTTGTTTAGCTTTCGATAGTCCATACAAACCTCCAACCGGTCACACCCCTGGTTGGGATAAGTTCATTATTTTCATTGCTTACCACCGTTATACTCCCTTTTTCGCACACATTGTACCGGGACTTACCCACGCATTATCGAGATAGGGTATATAATGCCGCACAAGCCACTTGATGATTTCTTTCATTACAACCCCTTTCATGGCATGATTCAGTCTCCTCCGGGCCTCAATTGAAGGTTTGTGATCATCTTCCAACAAGATCTTGTGCATGCACACCGCCGGCTAATTCCTTCAAGTCGGCAATTGTCCACCCTATTGCCTTTTTGTGTAGCTTCAACATCTTGATCAGCTTTTTTTCTCGCCAGTCAGTAACTTAGAAGAAATAATTACAGTGTAATGTATTATCGGTCCCTAAGTATACATATTTTAGTTGCTCGCAATTGTTTCAACTCAAGAATTGGTGGTTGTTCAATAGAGGGTTTTTCGAGCTTACCTTCCTTACCCGAGTAGTCCAAAGGTTCAAAGTATGTACCGGGTCGATTGACTAGCCAATTTGCCTCTTCTTGTTGTTCCTCATCGACCGGCTTCTTCATACTCCTCATGTTCCTCTTGATCGGGCAATGTAGTTGCCGAGGCAACTAAATTCTCATCGGCTAAACTCGCCGCGGCATGAAGTAGTTGGCATTCTTCTCGATCATCGGCATGCCTTAGTGTTTGGAACACATTTAGTTTAACTTGCTGGTCATTCACCTCATTGTGAGTTCTCCTTTTCAACATCAATCAAGGTTCTCCCCTGCCGCTAGGAATGGTCTCCCGAGAATGATAGGTGCATGCTCATCCGCTTTCACAATCCAAAACAATAAAGTCAGCGGAAAAAAAATTTATCAACTTTTACCAAGATGTCCTCGATTTTTCCTCTCGATGCACATAGATCTGGCTTGGCTAGCCGCAGATAATCAAGTAGGTCTTGCCTTCCCGATTCCTAGTTTCGAAAAACCGATTTAGGCATCAAGTTTATGCTAGCCCCAAGGTCGCATAATGCTTTCCCGACATAGTGATTTCCAATGGAACAGGGTATTGTGAAACTTCCGGATCCTTCAACTTGGGTGGCATACGACAGTAACATTGCCATGCATCCTCTCGTCATGCAAATCGTTTCAAACTCTCCTAGCCTTGTTCTCTTGGACACAATGTCTTTAAGAAACTTGGCATAGTTTGGCATTTGTTCAATTGTTTCCACCAATGGCAAGTTGATGTGGACTTGCTTTAGGATATCAAGAAACTTCTTGAATTGGTATTCTTGCTTTTGTCGCCTAACCTTTGTGGAATGGTGGTGGAAGTCGGATATCTTCGATCCTTTCATTGGTTTGAAACCTGATTGACGGCATTGCCGGACATCCGAGTTGCCGAGGCATTATCAACCGGGTTGCCGAGGCATGCTTATCGCAAGTTGCCGAGGCGCCTTTATCGCCGGCTGCCGAGGCATGCTTATTGCCGCTGCCGCGCAAATTCCGGTTCAAAGATCCGAGGCTTTGCCGCCAGGTTCGCCTTTGATCTTTTTGTGGAGTTTTGTTTGACGAGCGGGTTTGAACCTCTCTGTTGTTGGCCACTTCTAGTGGTGATTGCCTTACATTGCTCATGGCCGCCTTCTTGCGACTTCAAGATCGCTTAGGTAAACCTCCTTGTGGTCTAGTGTTCGGATTTTGAGCAAACCGTCCGACTTGATTTTCCAATGATTTGATTGCCGCTTCTGGGTTTTGCAATCTCATCTCGGTCCTCGCATTAATAAAAGCATCGCTTTTTTATGAAATTACTATTCTCACCATATAAGATTCAGTTTTCATCATAAAAGCATTTAGAGAATTTTCCAAAGAACTAGATGTTGTCGGTTGTTGTCCGCGAATCCGCTGTCGCGGGCATATTCTCGAACCGAATCCCGATGCTTGTGCATTCTGATTGTTCCGCTTTAGAGCATTGTTGGGATTACTCCATGAAAAATTGGGTGCTTCTTCCAAGCTGGATTGTATGTATTGACATCATGTTGTTGTTCCGATTGTAATTCCCACATAGAAGCTAGATTCCGATTCTCGCATACATTCGTAAGAATTATGGTTATCACCACATAACTCACAAAAAGAATCCATTACCTTGACTTCATGTGTGTTGTTTGGTTTTTGCATGTTCGACCATCTTGGTTAAAGCGGCCAATTGTGCCAAATTGAATCTGATGATCCTAGTTCATGTATTGTGGCTTACGCCTAACCTCCTCTTCTAGTAGATGGGAATGATAATCATTCTGGCCAGCCTGCTTAAAATTTGCATTGCTTCTTCCGCGACTTATCTATCTAGAGTATGCCGCTTGTCGAGGCATCTAGCATCATCCTTGTTGGTGTATTCACGGCGCTTGTAAAACATTGTTACTTGAGTCCACACCGAACCGTAGGGCATTTGTGTAGTGTAGAAGTTCTATATCGCCCCCAAGCCTCGTACATGGATTCATCATCCGCCGCCAAAAGAAGTAATGTCGCTACGGCTTATCACCAAATTTGTAGGATTAAATCTAGCAAGGAAATCACGACAAAGATCAGTCCAAGATGCTATGGATCCGGCAGAATGCTATTCAACCATGCTTTCGCCCTATCCTCAAAGAATAGGGGAATAATCTTAATCGTAAGACATCGGGGTGACTCCGTATATTTGAACGAAAGTTGCAAATCGAGGAAAGATTTCAGATGTTGTCGCATCTTCGCTGTCGAGCCGCCAAATTGACCAATTGTGTTGATCATATTAAACATTACCGGCTTCAACTCAAAGTGGTCGGCTTCAATTTCAAAAAAACCTCGGTTAAGTCCATCAAGATCTTCTTCAAGATAGTCTCAATAGTTCTGCTTTCGCAAGAATCACCCTCCTCCCGCCGAACATCTTGATTCATATTGCCGCCTTGATTTGCCATTGCTTCTTGAAGTCTTTGTAAGGTTGCCATTGCTTATTCTTATCCATATACCAATGCAAAACCAAAGTTTGTTAGCCCTTTGAATTTTAAACAAGAAAATAAAAGAAAGTGCAAGAAAATAAAACAAAGTCGATATTCAATCCGTGAACGGCGCCAAAAACTTGTTATATACCAATGCAAACCAAAGTTTGTTAAAAGATATCGCCTTTGAATTGGTTAAAGAATCTAGTCTCTTAAAAAGAAAAAGTAAAAAACATGCCTGATAATACATCCCCGCGTGAATCAAGGGTGAACAACAACCAATCTTGCGCCTTCTTAGCCGCTGAAATCCTTAACTTATTCCTGCCGGATTAATCTTCACCATCATTGATTGAATAAAGATCATATTCATTCGCTTTGAATCTAACTCTCCCGATATTAGATAAATGGATGAAATCACGAGATCCTCTCCCAATTCACTCGCAAACAAGAATAAGAACCAAGAATGAATAAACCTTGAAATAGAAAAGTGCAAACTCTTATTACCTAAACAAAACCAATAGTTTCTCACAACCAAAAACACAACCCATAGCCAAGTAAATTTAGTTCATGGCTAGGTTCCAAAGAAACACAAGATAAACAATCCCTAGCATGAACCCAATCGAACAAGAAAGAAAAGAAGAAGAAGAGGTTTGTCAAAATCCTCCTGCCCTAGATGCTTGTCAAAATTCCCTCCTTGCCCTCTTGGACTTGTCAAATTTCTCTCTTGCTTCTCTCTCTCTTGGATTTGTCGAAATCTCCTTGATATTTATAGGCTAGGCCAAAGTCCTTCTTTGAGGAGGAGTTTGAGTTGAATTAAATTATCTTTAAAGAATATAATTTTTATTATAATAACTTGCATGAATGATGAATGTCAGAAGCCTTAGAAAGGATTACAATTAGCTAATCCTCCTATGTTAGTACTGGCCAGCTTTCTGGGGAAACCATTGATTCTATGCCTCATAGTATATGAAAACTCTATGGGTTGTGTGTCGGGCAATATGATGAAACTGAAGAGCAAGAGAGGGCAATATATTACCTTAAGCAAAAGTTCAATGACATTGTAAAATCAGTTGTGCTTTAGTATGACAAATTAAAAGTCTTTGGCAATATATGTTATATCATACTACATAATTTTGAAATTAGATCCATTAAAGTTCCATGATAGCTCCAGCCCTGTCAGAAGGTTAGTAATGGAAGATATCGCTACCAAATTTGACATCCAACATGTGTTTCTAGCAATAAATGGTAATGACAGGTACGCTTTGGCAAGTCACTTGTAATGACTATGAGGCATTAAACTTTAATTCCTTAACGAAGAGCTGATGTGTGTTTTAAAAAGATGTTGAGGTTCTAAATAATCATGGATCTTAAATCATGGTGCTACAAATGCTTTAGGATGTGGTATTGGGGCACTGTTTCACTAGGAAAGAAATTATTACCCTTTCACTAGTTAATAAAGTTCCTCTACACCAATAATATATATAGAATATGACGCTTTCATATTAGGTTCATGAAGCCATTGTACAAAGTACGAAACTGGAAAGTTTTTGAGATTCAATACAGAATCTACCAAATACGAGCGATAGGAGACGAAGGATGTTGGTAGAATACTACAAATTGGTTCTGGGAATTAATCAAAGAGTTTGATGAGGATCACTTAAGCACTCCTAAAGAAGATAACTGATACCATGTTAGCCACCCTAGTAGCTATGTCCAAAGTGCTTAAGGTTCAAAGATTATTCATTAAACTACAAAATGTTAGACTCCTCACCATTGCTATGACGTAGAAGAAGAAGTAGATGACTTGCCATGGTACCATGACATTCTACAGATATGAAATCTCAACAATACCCAATGAAAACTAAAAATGAGAAGAAATGATCGTGAAATTGGCATCCGGGTATGTCTGATGGAGAAATTTTGTAGAAGAGAAGTCTAGATCAAAGCTTTGAGATGTGTGATGCAAAAGAAGCCAAGCTTAATCCTAGAAGAGGTCTCACGAGGGAGTCTGAACTTTACCCGTAATGGCTTTACTAAGGCTAGAAGAATCATGCTGGATATTATTGTTCAATTATGGAAGAGATTTCACCAATTATTCTCCCCAACACTACAAGTGCCAGAGATGAGCACAGATAGGGTTCAACCCTCCTCAGCCACTCCATACTAGGTCAGCTCCTTGCTATTCTCCATATGGGGTATAGATGTTATTATCAAATTCATCCAAAGGCTAAATGGATATCGATTTATCGTATCATTTCACAAAGTGGGCTGAAATATTCCTGTATACAAACATCACTAGATCTACAAATGGTGTAAATTTCTAAAAAGGAAATTCATTTGTCATAGTTTCATTTAAAAGCATTATAATCGAGTAATGCCTCCAATTTGTCACAAGATGATAATAAGTCTGTGAGTAAAGCTCAATGTCTAGCATCATAATTCAATGATACGCTTCTAAAGATGAATGGAGCCAAAGGAGGCTGTAAATAAGAACATCAAGAAAAGAACAAAAATTGTTACACTTATAAAGACTGGGATGAGAAGTCGCTTGCCTTATATGCATACCGAATCAGAGTATTTAACGCTCACCAAGTACACTTATATTTTCTTTGGTGCACAGAGTAGAAGCAGATTACTAATTGAGGTAGAGATATCATCGCTTCCCGCCTTAATGGAAGCAAAATTGAGGAGTCATAATGAATTGTGAGATACAATTAGCCAATCTAATTGGAGAAAAAAAGGGTGAAGGCATTAAACATAAGAAAATTAAAGAAGGATGATAAGGGCACATGAGAAGGAAAGTTTATTTAAGAGAATTTCCAAGAAGGTGATTTGTTGTTGAAGAAGAAGTTACTAATCCAAAGTGATTCTCAAGGAAAAATGGGCACCAAATTGTAGATCTTCTATATTGTAAATAAAGGTTTTCTTTAGGTGGGGTATTAATTTTGGTCAATGGATGGAGATGAACTTCAAAGTCTGGATAACTCTGTACTTGCTAAAAGTATTATGTTTAATAAGAAGAAAAGAAAAGAGAAGAAAAGGAAAGAAAAGAAAAAAGAAGAAAAAGAAAATAAGATAAAAAGGTTCAAATGAAAACCGTAAAGGGCTGAAACCAAATGAGAGACTTGAGTTGAAAACCCACAAACGGGCGGCCAAGTAGTTGATATGGCTGATATTTCTCTCGAGGAAAGATGACGTAGATATCTTCGCATTGTCACCATTTTTAAGTCTACTTAGCATAGGTAATATTTCGGACACTCAGGAGTTTGAAGAGGAGTTTGGTCATTGATATTTGAATATTTGTAAATTCTTTTTGTTTGCCACAACATTAATAAAATTTCATTGACCTTCTTTCTTTCTTAAACATTTTCCCCTTTTCATAAGCATCTTGCATTGAATGAGAATTTAAAAGTTGACATCATTAAAACATGCAAAAGATTTTGAGCATTACTTTGAAATTTGTTTAAAAGGGTGTTGGAACTATAAGGCATTTCGTGGTTAAGCTTGGAACTTAGGACATGAAAAAAAGTAAGCTAAATACATGAAGACGTTCATGTAGTAAGTATCGCTGCAAAGATTTTTCCACGCAAGCAATTCAACGCTCAGGAGACAAGAATCGAGAATTCTCAAGAAGCGCTGAGGATATTTTGACATAATTTTAAGGTGGCATGTTGCAAAATAGAGACGGTATATAAGATAGTAATTCTTTCACAAAAAAATTAGTACAATTTTATAGACATTGAGAGATAAATAACGGGGTAAGAGTTTCATCTGCCTGCCACTAAATATTGTTGATAGCATAAATAATTTAGCCTTTCTTCCACGAATAGAACAATTTTATAGACATTTGAGGAGATGTCTGAGACAAGGGTTTCTATTCGAAGCTTTAGAGATTCAAGACGGCCTAACACTGAATATTGATGTATCAAATACAATGATAGTTTAACAAAGCTAAAGAGTGTTAAATATGAGGATACAAAGTCATCTTCCAATCAGGAGTACAAGATAATCGATCGAGCTAAAAATGTGCAAAAGATCAGAAATTTTCTATAAAGAGGTGCAAAAATAAGAATGACGGCGATTTCTTTTAGAGGAATGTATCGCGGAATGTTAATAACAAGAAATCGTTAGGAGCCAACGTAGGTTTGAAAAGATGGACTGCTGCTCATTTTCCCTCTGCTGTGATCCGAATAACATTATGCAAAAAAAAAAAAAGTCTTATTCGAGGGAGAAATGAAGGAATTCATATTGCTTCCCCTTTGATGAGATGGGCTGTAATAGACCTACCAACTTTGCCAAAGTTGAGAAATGTGTGAGATGATGCTTGAGATCCTGGAGCTTATAAATGTCTTTTGTGTCCGTACCCTCGACAAAAATAACAATTATGGATGAAAGGAATTTAAAAAAAGGCAAAAGAAAAGCAATATTCATTCATTTGATAGGCATCCTTAGGGGCATGCATATCATAGTGGCATCCATTTTTTGACAGTTTGAGCATTTCTTATCCATCCAAGCATACATGACGTGAATCTTTTCCAAATCGGGCTTATCTATCCGAGCACGAGGAGGATATAACTCGCTTATCTATTCGGATTGAGGAGAATATAACCCATTTATCCATCCAAGCACAGAGGATGGAACCTTTTTTAGAACTCCGCTTATCCATTCGAGCATGAGGAGAATGGAACCTTTTCAACTCGCCTATCTATTCGGGAATAGGAGAACAGAACATACTTATCTATCCGAGCATAAGGAGGATGAACCTTTGTTTCCAACTCTGCTTATACTGCTCGGCATGAGGACAAGGGAACCTGGCCAATTGCTTAGGTTTAGTTCGATGGGTTTGCAATTGGTGAAAATTAGTGTCCTTTGTCTCTTGCTCCATTCTTGTTTCACCGAATGATCAAAGAGGGGCAGCCGTTGTCACCGAATTTTCGTCTTCTATGTTTTATATCAATATTGTTTTTTTTATTTTGTTACGTTAGTGTTATAGCATAAAGACTCATCTTTATTATGTACACTTTTGTTAATGTTATAGTAGTTAGTGTAATGGTTAGTATAAAAACCAATATAATATTTAAAAATACCATTTGTATTAACTTGAAAAAGGTCACCACAAAAATAACGTGTCCAATAAATAGATTTCATGTCCATTACAATATGTTTACAATAAAGGTCTGTTGACCATTCAATCCAAACTAAAACTTAATTATCTTTGTGTTTTATGCAGCCGAAAGGATAACCGCTGACGGATTGATCCAATCTGCCACAAGCAGATAACGCTAATAGAGGAGATTAAGCACCACATTTCCTGTCGCTAGATCTAGATGATCTAACGGCGAAATCGCCTCTAGAGCAAGCGCATACGTATCACCACTGCCGCGGCAAAGAACGTTGCATGGCATTTCAATCTTACAATTCATTTCCATCTTCCGCGAGCACCCGGGAAGCACCCATCATCGTTCACCCTCGCCGCATCTCCCATGATCAAAGCCACTTAAAACATGTAAAAGAAAGCAAACAATGATTAAATTCAAGATAAAAGCAAAGTCGCAAGATATAATCCCTAAATTGAAGTTATGGCTTTAATTTGACTCAATCCGGAATCAAATCAAAGACAATCCGCGGAAGAAATTAGGATTCATTCTTGTAATTCAAGAAAATATGTAGCTATATAAACCTCTAACGATGGTAATCAAGGAAGCGTAATAATCATCATAATAATAATTTAGATAGCAAATGCACAAATACTCATCTGATTCTCAAGGTAGCAAGCAAGCAAGTGTATTTGCATTTCCAAAGAAATAAAGCAAGCTCTTTCTTTTGCACTTTTATATATTCGCTGTTTTAAATAAATAGTATGATAAGTTGTTTTTACCTTTGTTTTGGGAAGTCTACTGTGATATGTTGGTTTCCTGATGTATTCTAGAACTAAAATGTGAATTGGGATCATTGGAATCTAGTGTATGAACTTTTTTTTTTTTTTGGGGAAATTTTGCCACCGATAATGGCAAGGCTCGTAGTTACGCTGCACAAATGATGTTCATCTTGTTCTTCAGCTCATGAAGAACATGAAGAACACTTTAGAGGATTTAAAGGGAAATCGGTTTAATCTATTTTGAAATGGAGAGATAAATGATTTTGTTTCGATTTCGCTATTTATACTAAACTGACACACCGATCCGCACTTACTTTCGACCCGCGCCTTTCTTTCTCGCACTCTACCATGGTTCTCACTAAAAACTTCAATTTCATCATTTTTCTTCTAAATTGTTCACCAAACTTCTTTTCTTTCGAATCGTCCTTCTATACTTTGTTTTCTTTCCAAATTAGTTGCTAATCTGCACTTTCTTTTAAAAATAAAAGTTAATTATCCATTCCTTTATTTTAAAATTTTGTATTTATTTTTAGTTATTAATTTTTCATTTTATCAATTTAGTTACTTCTATGTTTATTATATGTACATGTGTTTGTTAAAACACTGTAATAAGTTTTAATAAGCTTAGATTAGAGGCATCTTTAAAGTAAAGTTTCTACGTATTCTTAATACACACGCTAATTTTATTTAAACCTTAATAGCCAAAATAAATGTAGAGATCTTTAGAGTTATAAATCACAAAATTATGTTTTAATTAAAAAACCATAACATTTAATTAATTTTGCTGGTTTGATTAAAAAGTGAAAATTAATTAATGTGGTGTCTTTACTAAACGAAATGACGAAGAAGGCCATGAGTGTTGGTGGTGATTGAGTTCATTTTTCAAGGTAGGACCATTAAAATAGATTTATATTCAATAAACGGACAATAACCAAATCTTGTGAACTTGCAAATTCTAGCTTTGAAAATATTTTGAAATCAATAAGGTACCAACTTTTAAGTGTGGAAAGCAACTCTTCCCATTCAGAATCGAATTCTAACCTGTTTTCTAGTTTCCATAGACCAAAAATGTTGTTTTAATAAATAAAACGTTTCATTAAAATAACTTCATTTAAAAGTGAACCAACTCACACTTTTCAAAAAAAATTGGTGGCGCATTCCATGTGTTTTAGCTTAGTTTCAAAATGTTGGGCCCTCCAAAAGTGGTTACACAGTTTATGACTTTCAAAACTATCCTAATATCTGTTCTAGTATTAATAAAATATTATTCTAGTTTCTATTGGTCTATTTCATATGTATTCCATGGCATATATTGACATAAAAAGAGAAAAACAAAGGATTTCTTACATTAATATGATTTAACCCATTATGTAGTTTTGTTCCAAATAGAAAGGAGCCCAAAGTTAAGGCAAGAAGACATTGGAGGCAAAATTGGACAAGTTTTAATTAAGAAGATACACTGAGTGCCACTGGCCTCAAAATCCAAGGAATAGCATGGCACCTCGCAAGGGCGCCAAAAAAGAGAAAGAAAAGAAGGAAGAAATAAAAAAAAGAAAAAAGAAAGAGAAAAAAAAGAAAAGAGAAAAGATTCTCTAAAGTGAACCCAAAAGGCGCTTTTAGAGCAAAAAGTCCAAGAGCTCAAAAAAAGGGGCATAAAGGTGAACCCGAAAGGGAGGGATGAGGCAAATTACAATCGCAAGGAAGAGAAGCGTAAGCACGTAGAGTCAAAGTCATAAAGGCAAGAAGAGAGAGTGCCCGAGAAAATTTAAAAATTGTTATCATTCATGTATCATATCTAGTTAGACATCCCTAGGTTAGAGCATGCTAACTCATAACATCACAGCCTTTCATTCTTTTCACATATCCAAAAAAGATAGGTCGGGTACTCTAAGAAGAGGAGAACGACAAAGGAAAATTGGATAGAATTTTAGGTGAAGGATTTCAAATTCACCACATCAAGATTTCAGAGCAAAAGAAGCAAATGCCCATAGATTAAGAATTTTTAGACATGAAAGTCAGAAAGCTCCATCCATTCAGCCCATGAAGCATGGAACTTTGTTTGAAGAATTGTTATCCTGCCTGGCCCATTGCCTTGGGAAGGACATGTTACACTAATTTGTTTTTACTGCTTCAAGAAAAATAGTTATTTGATTATGTTCGCTGCCAGCTCGGAGGAATGAACTGCTTGCTATTTGGCCTATCTATTGTTGTTTCAAAAGGATATGCTGGCCATATCTAGTTTTTTTTTTTCACTGCTTCAAGAAAACAAGCACGGATTTGTCTAATTGCCACTTTAGAGGAATGAGTCGCTTATTATCCGGGTCTGTCCATTTTTGTTTTGGAAGGACATGAAGTGTTGCCCGGCTTTGTTTTTGCTGGTTTGGGAAAACAAGTTATTTGGATTTGTTCAATACGCGAGGAATGCGGCTATTTGCTATATGGTCCACCCCATTGCCATTTTAGAAGGACATGCTGGCACTTGCCCGGTTTGTTTTTTGCCATTTCGAAAATAAGTTATTTGGATTTATGTATCATTGCTTCGTGATGAGCAAATTGTCCAGCAGGAAGTAGATGCAAATTTAGAAGCATGGTCTTTGCTTATTCTTTGTTCCACAAGGAGGCAAAGAGGGGCAATGTAATCACTACTTTTTCGGTTTAACTCATGTTAAATTTTGTACTAAGGGGCTTAGTTTAGCCTTTCTGTTTACTTGTTTTATCCTTATATTATGAGCATATATATGGTTAAGTGTTAAGTTGTTAGGTTATCGCTTGGTTATCATAATAAAGGATACATTTTATAATAATGTTTATTATTATTAGTCATATTATTACTATCCTAAAAAAATATATATATTAAAAGGCCCAAAATGTGCATAAGTGCTAATCTTAATATACCTAATTTATTTAAAATAAAAACCAACCCATACTTTTATATAAATAAAAACCCAAGTTCATAAATATCAATGTCCATATACATTAAGCCTATTATAAAAAATATATATTATTAATAAATACATATAAATTGCTTGGCCCATGTTTAAGCTCTAATCTAATGGTTTTCATCCTTGTAACCGCAAGGGACATTGGATCGTATATGATCGGATTTACTCGGGAGTAAAGAAGGATTGGAATGGGATGTTCAACTCACATAAGCTTACACGCGTCGCCTTTAGGTCCTCTACGCACTCCACGCAAGGCCTTCCGCTTTCCCTACATGCGTAGGTACGCCCAGACTCTTCACCTCCCAATACGCCTGTAGTCCGCTCACCTTCCACGCTGATGAACGCGCCATCATCGCAGATACCGCGGCAAAGAGAGCCATTGGTCGATGCCATCGCTGTCATTGTCTCGCCACGCTGATGGCCACGCCCAACAATGCTCGTCCTCACTCTCTCCTCGCGCCACATCGAAGATGCAAAAAGGAAAAAAAACAAGAAAACGAAATATTAGAAATGGCAGTTGATTTAGGTAATGCACAAAATCAGAGAATTTCAGCAGTATTAGAGGACATCCCAACAATTCAAAAACACACATGAATAGTTCCAAATCGCAGAGGGCACCAGAGCAAATTTAGGATTATTTTTATTTTCTTTTTTCATGTAATATCTGATGCTATAAAAATCACATCAATTGTAACACTAGAAGGGAAATATTTGAGAATCAATATAGAGAGAAGCAAAAGGCCTCAAGCACTTCTGCAGGTATACATCCTCCTTTATTCATTTTGAAAGAATCACTAAGCATACATATACTTAGGTGAGAGTCTTTACTTTCCTGTTGACACGCTTCATACTAATGTCTCCTCTACCGCACAAGCCCTCCGAATTTCCTTAGTTGTGTTAAGAGTCGATGGGAATTAGCGCTTAACGGATTTTTATTTTTTGAAAAGAAAGGGTTCTTCCAATACCGTTTTGAGGTTTTAAAGGAGCGTAAACTGAGTTTTTAAAGGAATGGGATTTTGCTCTATAAGAAATGAAAGTTCTAAAGTTTTGGGTTTGTTTGGCCACCACGAAATGGAGATCGCCATGATTTGTTTTTTCCTCTCGATGAACAATTCCATATTCATCAGAGTTTGGGAGAAATGGGTAAGCTTAGTGTTAAAAAAAAAACTTTCTTTTTTGCTAGTGTTACTTTTATACACAAACCTTAAAAATGGTATAATTGTGTTTTTTAAACTTCGCTACTTCAGCTTTTTCACGCTGTATGGCTTTCTGATCTTCCAAATCACCCTTTGGTCCCTCCGCATGGAAAATTACAGAAGGGCTGTGTTTTGAATTCTGGCCTGCATCCTCAAATTTTCGTAGGCTTTTCAATGGCGTCCTTTGTTAATCAAATCTTTTCTTGGTAAAATCATCCCAAAGTTTATGTTTGTTTGATTTGGTCCAAATCAATGTCTTAGGTCCCCGTTTGCGCATTTTATTTTCCGCTTTTTATTTTGTTGATTAATCTTGTTTAATTTGTTAGATTTGTGGTTGCTGAATATATATGATATGTGGTGGTCCCAAAGCTGGGTATATAATATATATTAAATAATATAATCTTATACAACCTATGTTTTTATAATATAATATATAGTATATATATGTATATAATATAGTTTTTTATATGAAGTATAATATCTAGTTTTTTAATATGTAATACATTTTTACATATAGTTTTTTTATAATATATATATAATATAAAGTTTTGTAATATATAGTATAAAGTTTTTATAATATATATGATAAGTTTTTTAATGCATATAATATATTCTTTTATATAATATGTTTATATATATAATATATATTATAGTAAATATTTATATTTATTTGTGTTTATATTTATATGCTTAGTTTAGGTAGTTTAGGCCTTGTTTTTGTTTTTTTGGGCTTAGACTGCTTTAGTTTAGGTGGTTTAGCTCCTGTTTCATTTTTTGGCCATGTTTGTTTAGCTTTAGTGGTTTTTGGGCTTGTTAGATTAGGCTTTTACATTAGATTAAGGAAAGATTAATTTAATTAATTTAAATTGTGCACCGTCTCATAGGGACATAATCTTAAATTAATTAAATTAATTTAGGTTAGTTTTTGTCGTTAGTTGTGACTTGTGTTCGAATTAGTTTAGTGAATTTAAATTTACTCTTGACTTATTGGGATAAATATTAAATTCATTAAACTAGTTGAACACTTCAATTATCTTTGAGATGGAATTAATATTGAGGTTTAGATGGATGTTTAAATTAAAATCATGATTAACTAATTTGGTTTGCTTTAAATAGTACCCTTGCTTATTGGGATACTAGTTTAAAATTGACCAAATTAATTATCATGGTGCAAGATAATCCTTAATTTATTAGGGTTTCTAGTTTTTAGGGTTAAGTAATTTAAGGTTAACATTAGACTCATTTAGTTAATAATTAGATCACTAATTGAATTCTCATAATTTGAGCCTTTTAGGTTAGGGTTTTAGTGGGCCTTTTGTGTGTTTATTTTAAGCACTTATTTGGCATCCATATTACTGTGATTCATATGACCCATTTATTTTTAATTAATTTAAATCACAAAAAAGGGAGGTACTTATTAATTCCGACATTTGTGTCTTAATAGTTCGAGCTTAAAGGATGTTGACAAAATATTTGAATTAATCCTTACCGTCCCAAGATAAAATTAAAAGTTGACAAGATCATCATAACATATCATATCTTAACTGTTTGCACCATGCATAAAGGTGTCGTACGAGATTCGAACCATAAATTAACACAACAGTCAAGCTTATATGATGTCGGTTTAATCTATGGTCCGATGTATCGTCAACCTTATTAATTAAATGTCTAATTAATTTGAACACACCAATTTGATAAAGTCCGTCCAATTAAGGTCAATTTTCGATTAAGTACGCTAAATTAAATTCAATATAAATTTCAATCATTTCCATCCGTTTAGAAGCAACAAATATTTTGGTACTGATTTTCGGGCGTGATGGGGTGCTAATTCTTTCCCACACGTAACCAACTCCCGAACTTTTTCAAAACGAATATCTGGTTTTGTGGTGTTCAACCTACCTTATCTAAGTGGCCGGTGGCGACTCTAAATTTTTATCATTTTCAAAAGAATAAGAATTTTTCAAAATAATCTCATTTAAACTAAAATTTTAAAGAATGATTTGGGATAACTGTAGACTAACCTATATTTAAACATTATTAATTTAAAATCCTCCGTGAGAGCATTTTTCGATCCCATTTTTATCTTCCCAAAATATTTAAATTTAAATATTTGAGTTGATGCAACAATAGGTTCATGTAATTTTAGCCTTAATTCTGGATCTTATAATGAACCTTTCTTTGATTTTACTCGAATGTCTTGTGTTTATAATAAAGAAAGATATGAAGTTGTGGAAATTGATTCTTCGGCTTTAGCAAACTTTAGGGTTTTGAGGATGTGGAAATTGATAATGGAGTACCATGGGACATGTTCTTTGTGGCTCGTGATCGCAAGGCTTTATTTTCATGATCGTGATCATTCACTTGCTTATCACTTGGTGGTTTCACTTATCCGTAGAAAATTTCACACTCCGCTAAGTCGACTAATTTTGACTAGTTAAGCCAAGGAGAGTGTTTATCGAACCTTGCTCAAATTATGTTTATGGAGATCATCTTTCTTGTGCAAAACCTTCATACAACTCTTTGTTTCATCCTCCACCTATGGCACCGCTGAGCTATTTGTTTCCATACAAGATTGGAATTACTGAGCCCCATGATGTTGTCGTAATCCTCTCCACCGATCCTATTGACGCAGCGCTCTTCCACCGAGTAAAGTTTTCTTACTACAATGGAGAATGGATCCGAAATGCGAATCTACTCAAGGCGCCTAACTGATCCGGGTTGTGGCCCAATTCAAGAAGTCTAGTAGCCCAACCTTCACTTGATGCTCTCATGGATTATCTCAACGAGAAGTTTTCATCTGACACTACCATGACCTCCAATTTGCCGCTATTGACACTGCTTTACATCTTGGAGGAGAGGGTTACTTCCATTGAAATCGCCAAGCTCGGTGGTATTTATCTCTACCGCTTTCATGGGAGTTGCTACAATCTCTTGGAATCCATGTCAATGATAAAGATGAGGATTAAGAAGAATATGATCTTTAGGCTCTTGCATTTTATGACATATCATATCATATTAGGATTAGCTTTATGAACTAACGTCTTTATGTTATGAACTCTATGCTTGGGTTTATATTTTTAAGTTTTAAGTTGGTTTCATTATGTTGTTGAACTATGCTTAATTTTTTTAATGAATATCTATGTTGTTTTTTTAAGGCTTGGAGTACCTTTTAATGTTTATATCTTGCTTATTTATATCCTTTTTATTTTGATCTAACAAAAAGGGGGAGAGGTAGAGCATCATAAATTTTTCAAAAAAAATATCTTTTAGTCTTAGAGAAATGTATATTTTTTAAACCTACTTAAAAATTTAATTTGGTTTGCTATATTAAAAGGGAT
>JAGYYJ010000196.1:0-68554 GCA_019671005.1 Hibiscus mutabilis | reverse complement strand
CTTATTACTTATATATTAAAAAAGGTGTTGAGAATTTTTTTTAAAACACATTATTCGGGATATTATTTTTTTCGATTACAGGAGCGTGTAATGTAACACCCTAAAAATGGGCCTAGATGTGAACTGGGTTGGACTGGTGGTTCGAGAGAACATGTTTCGGCAATTCGAATAGTTTTGGGAAAATAATTTTACAAAAGTGATTTTGGAAATATGGAAAATGGTTTAAATTACTTAAATAATATTTTAAGTGAATTGGTAAGTTCAATTTGATGGAATTAATTCTGATTTAATGACATTTTAGTCTAGTGACTAAATTGAAAGTTTTCAAAATTGTTTTTGGTGACTAAATCCTAAAAGGATCAAACTTAGAATCTTTAAGGAGCTATTTGATCATTCTTTTTCAACAGATTTCTCTATTAATTTTGGCTATTTTAAAGTATTTTTAAATGGTTTAATAAATGCATAAATGAGGATTTAATTAAAAAGATCTTATTTTTCTAAAAACACTCTCTCACGTAACCACTTTTATCAAAAATTTTCTCTCAACTTTCTCAACAATCAAACTGAGATTTCTACTTCAAAATCTCCATGAATCAATCTTCATTGATTTATTTTTTAATTTTCACTTGATTTCTTCCATTACTTTTGTAAAACCTCTTAGATTTCATCAAATCTTGGCCAATTAAGGAGAAATCAACAAATAGATGTGATTTTTGTTTCTCTCCTCTAATTAAAGGTTCTTTAATGAAATTCCCAAGTTCTTGATCCTTTGTTCTTGATTTACATTGTAGAATTGTGATTTAAACATTGATTTGTTAATTTAATTGAGTGTTCTTGGAAAAGTTATGGAAACTGAGTTGGATTTGTTTTGAGGATGGATTTAAGTGATTTATATCTTAATTTGGAAGTGTTTTAATGTGGAAAGGATTGATTAATCATTGGAATCCGAAACTATATGGATTGCTAGTTTTTAGGTTGTCTATAGTTGGTTTTTAGTGTGATCTGGTTGTTGTGGTGTTGCTGGAGATATAAGGACGTGTTTATGTTGTTGTTGGATGTTAATTGATGTTAGTAATGTGCTAGAATTGTTAAATGTTGGCTGGGCTCTGTGTGAGTAAGGTTTGGTGATGTTCTTGTTGGTTTACGAAAGGGGTTCTTAAGGATTGTTGTTGAGTTAATGGTTGCTGGAGAGTTTCAATATAGAGATGTGTTTTAATCCTCTGTTTTGGGCTTTGTAAAGCAGGGGAGCTGAACCCTTTGTATATCGAAAAAGGCACAGGAGTTACAGAGGCTTGAATCGCGCATCGGCAAGCGAGCGTTGGTTGCTAATGAGTGGAAAAGTGTTTTATTGCTGTTAAAAGGTTTAAAAAAAGAGTTGTGGGGGTTTAGATAAGGTTTGATACACCTATCTAAGCTCGTAAGTAAGTATCTGTTGAGCTTGCTCTCTATATTATGCATGTTTTGAAAGTGAAAGTTGATGCGAGTAAACATTGTTGATGGCTTTTGAGAATAGTATATGGTTTATGCAAGTATTTTGAGATTATGAACATACATGGTTTAGGGTAATTGTGTTGGAATGATTTGATGCATATGTAAAACAGAGAGGTAATGTTGGTTACTGAATATATTGGCAAGTGGCTGTTTTAAAATGTTATTGGATATAGTTGACCGGTCATAGGATGGAAATTACACTATAAAAAGTCTCCTCATGTGTGTCGAGGGGTGTTAAAGTGTCCGTAATCTCCACCATGAGAACCGCAGTAGTTGAGGTGGGTAAATGTTCCGTTTTCTCTAGCTGGTGGATTATACATCCAAATCGTAGAGCTGGGTAAATGTTCTGTTACTTTGGTTTGAACCGTTGAGGTGGCAAGTGTGTCGTTACTCCGACTGAGGTATGTATGTAAAGTGGTTGTGTGAACCACTTGAAAATCCATGTATCCGATGTGTTTTATGAATTGGAAAGTTACTTTTTTAGTCACTTGAAAGCCAATATATGAGATAATGTATCATGAGAAATGGATTATGTTTGTATAATGTGATTTATACATGTGTTTCTCTTTAAGCTTGTTATAAAGGCGGTGTGGTGTGAAGCTTAAATTGAGGTAGAGGTTGAATCCATGATACATGTCCTGGAAATGATTTAAATGTGCATATTTTGAGATGACACGAGAAGCATAAGATGTTTTACCATGAGTTGTTTACATGTGCTTTGAACTAAATGATTTTAAATGCATTGATGAGTGTTTTGTGGTTTCGCTCACTAAGCTTATTGCTTACGCTCTCTTTTCCTCATCAATGCAGAGAAATAGCTATCTCGGGCTGCATGTGAGCAAGAAGGATCCAAGGAATTGTCACTTTCCAAAGTATGGCTTTAATACATTTTAAGTAGTAATAAGAAGGCAATGTGACCGGGTTGTTTTGGGTGTTGTGTTGTGAGATTACTCCCTGTTGTAATAGTTTGGATTATTGTTTTGGACTGATATGATGCTTTATACTTTTGTTTGAGGGGGTTGGGAAACATTAAGCATCCTTGGATAGAAATCATTCTCTTAGGTGTATGTTTTTTGATGCCATGCTTAGTGTGACCTCTTGGAAAGTTTCTATGGTTGATGTTTGAGTGCCTATGATGTTACATGATGTTTATATGTTGAATTGAGGGAGTTAGATTGAGCCAAAGAGTTATATGTTGGATATAGAGGTCATTACAGGTCTAACCGTACCGCTACAACCCCTCAGGTGTCGGTAAGCGAGGACTTATCACTGCTCAAATGGGATAATTTTTTCTAGTCATATCGATACACCTGGTAACTGTATCGGTAAGCCTAGTTATGTAAACAGTGAATGTTTCGGTACACGAAGCAGTGTTCCAATACAATTTATAGCCACTAGAATCTGATCTTTCAAAATTAACCAAGTCGTACCGATACGCCTGAGGATCGTATCCGTATGCCACTGCCTAATGAACTATATCGATATGGTGGACAACCGTGGTAGTTAAATTGGTTGGTATGCTGACTAAAGTTTGAGATGATAACATTTTGGCCTCTTTTTCTTATACATGCACACCTTAGGATCTAAGAATGCATCTAAAAAAGATAAAAGAAAAAAATGGATCGATTTGAATGTAAGTTTCTTTAGGGTTTATCTCGGTAAACCCTAATATAGCTCACTCGGTTCGATCTTGCGACTAGACCGGGTCAAAGGGTTACATTTGGTGGTATTAGAGCCAGGTTATGATTGTTGGGAGATGGGTTATGGTTGTTTTTATGATTGAATATGTTACTTGAAATGCACGTTGATTGAATTTGTGGAATTGTATCTGATATGTGTATGTTTGGAAGTTAAACCATGAGACACATTGCCTTTTACTACTTGAGTTAAATGATTTTGTTTTTAAACAAGAGTGACTTGGATTCTTGCTGTGAGTTGGCCTAATTATTTTGTTTTGTTGCATTATCATGTCTATACTCATATTTTTGATTATGGGACCGAGACGAGAGACTAGAGCTCGCATGGGTAGCGTTGTTGATACGCATAATGAAGAGTTGCCTCCTCTGCCACCGATTCCTCCTGCTGGTGTTGGATTAGAGGGAAGTACACCTTACATACCATAAGTACCTATTTTTGGGGATATGGCACCATTGGTGCAAGCAATGATGGGAGCTTTCTACGAGGCCATGGCTGGAGTGCATGTACCTAGACTGATTTTTGCAGCTGCTAGCACCAGGTTACCTCTAGAGCGTTTGTGTAGCTTGAGTGGTGTTCTATTTTGAGGGTTGGTTCCTAAAGCAGCCGTAGAGTGGTTTCTGAGTACCAAAAGGATCCTTGGCCAGATGGAGTGTACGGATGTATGTAAGCAGGGATGTATTGTATCGTTGCTCCAGGGTGATGTGTACAGCTGGTGGACAATTTTGATCGCGGGAATAGAGCCTGCTAATGTTAAATGGGAGTTCTTCTGTGAGGCTTTCAAGAAAAAGTATTTGGGAACTCGGTACAAGGATGTGAAGAAGAGAGAGTTATGGCTTTGGAGCAGGGGAACATGTCTATTTTTGAGAATGAGATCCAGTTTGTTCGCCTGAGTAAGTATGCTCCTGAGTTGGTTCCAAACGAGCGGAAGAGGTGTGATCGACTCCAATACGAGTTGATCAAGGAAGTAAAGTCGTACATGTTGGCCACCGATTATAATGAGTTTGATGTCCTGTTGTAGCGGGTAAAGGACATAGAACAGAATTTGGGTTTGTCTGTTCGTTCTGGGGTTCTTCTCTAGGAAGATGACTGTAGAGTTTGATGCTAGTCGAGATCGTTATAAGAGGTATAAAGATCGAAGGTACCACCCGGATCAAAGGCAGGAAGGATATGGCGCTGGACGTGGATTTCAGGGTCAGAATGCTCATGCTGGAGTTCTTGAGTGTAGGAGATATGGCCGAAGGCATTCAAGAGAGTGATGGGGTGCTATACGCACTTGTTGGAGTTGTAGATTGAGGGATTATCTCCGTAGGGATTATCCACAGTTGGCCGGAGAGGGTCAGGTTAATGCACCTGTGGTTGGAGTGCAGAGAGGTCGTGGGCGCGACCGTGGACATTTACACCGCAGGGATGATGGACAGAGAGTGGTAGCGCACATCTTGGCAATCCAACCAGAGGATGGTGGACCGACAAGTGTTTTTACTCACTATGCTAGAAGGAATGATACATACATAATCGTAGGTACCTTTACCTTGCAGTCAATACATTTGTTATCTTTGATTGATTTTGGTTCTACGTATTCCTATATTTTGCACGAGCATGCATGTGTGTTGGGTTTACCTGTTGAGTTGTTAGATATTGGTATGTGGGTTTACCAGTTCCTTTGGTGAGACGGTTATGTCTAGAAAGTTGTATAGGAGTTGTCTCTTGATGGTTCAAGGACATGTGTTTGAAGCTAATCTGATGGAGTTGTCGGTTCACAGTTTTGACGTGATTCTAGGCATGGATTGGCTATCACATCACAAGGCTATAGTGGATTTTGAGGCTAAGCGGGTTTCTTTGAAACTTGCTAAAGATTACGAAGTTCTGGTTGTGGGCGAGAATGTCAGGTTCATGTCGGATGTGGTCTCCGCGTTGGAAGCGCAGAGGTTGTTGGAGTTTGGGGGTCAAGCATACCTAGCCTATGTTATGAACCCGAATATAAAGGAAGCGTGTGCTCAGGATATTTGCACAGTTTGCAACTTTCCAGGAGTGTTTCTAAAAGAGTTTCCTGGTTTACCGTCGGACAAAAAGGTGGAGTTTTGCATAGAGACATATACATATACGGCTCTAGTTTTGATTGCTCCTTACCGTATGGCACCAAAGGAGTTAAATGAGTTAAAGACACAGTTGCAGGAGTTGCTTGATCGTGGGTTCATTCATCCGAGTGTGTCACCGTGGGGTGCACCGGTGTTGTTTGTGAAGAAGAAGGATGGCACAATGAGGATATGCATCGATTATCCGTAACTAAACAAGTTGATGATCAAGAACAAGGATCCTTTGCCAGTGATTGATGATTTGTTTGATCAGTTTAAGGGTGCAACTGTGTTTTCTAAGATTGATCTGTGGTCAGGATATTATTAGTTGAAGGTGAAAGATAAGGATGTGTCGAAGATAGCTTTTTGCACACGTTATAGGCATTACGAGTTCTTAGTGATGCCGTTTCTTTTGACCAATGCGCCGGCAACGTTCATTGATATGATGAATAGGGTGTTCCATGAATTTTTGGATCAATTCGTGGTAGTGTTCATTGATGACATCCTTGTATACTCTTGTTCCGAGGAAGATCACGATCGACATCTCCGAATTGTGATACAAGTTCTGTTGGACAACAAGCTCTATTCCAAATTAAGTAAATGCAAGTTTTGGATCAAGTTGGTGGTTTTCCTTGGGCATGTTGTTTCGGACGAGGGTATTCGTGTGGATTCGTAGAAAGTTGAGGCCATAGTGAATTGGAAGCCACTGAAATTTGTCTCAGAGGTTTAGCGTTTTCTGGGGTTGGCGGGATAATACCGACGGTTTGTGGATGGGTTTTCAAGGATAACAGCCCCTTTGACGAAGTTGTTACAAAAAGATGTGGGTTTCGAGTGGACGGAAGTTAGGCAGCAAGCTTTCAATAAGCTGAAGGAGGCTTTGACACACACTTCAATCTTGATTTAGCCAAAGTTAGGAAATGAGTTTGTTGTGTATAATGATGCATCCTACGTGGGTTTGGGATGCGTGTTGATGCAAGAGGAAAGGGTAATCGCATGTGCATCTAGGCAGTTGAAGATGCATGAGCGTAATTACCCTACGCACGACTTGAGTTGGTTGCGGTGGTGTTAGCCTTGAAGATTTGGCGACACTATCTCTATGGTGAGAAGTGTGTTGTTTGCACTGATCACAAAATTTTGAAATATCTGATGTATCAGAGGGAGTTAAATCTTAGACAACGAAGGTGGTTGGAGCTGTTGAAGGATTATGATCTGACCATTGAGTACCATTTTGGGAAGGTGAACGTGGTAACAGATGCTTTGAGTAGGAAGGTCGTAGAAGAGTTGAGAGAGATGTTTGCGCGGTTGAGTGTGTCACGAGATGGAGGGTTGATAGCAGAGTTGCAAGTGAAGCCTTCGATGTTGCAATTGATCAAGGAGAAGCAACCTTTTGATGATGAGTTAGTGTCGTGTGTTAAGGATATCTTGGATGGGAAGCAAACAAATTTTGGCTTTAGTGAAGACGGGGTTTTGTGTTTCAAATATCTGGTAGTGGTGTTGAATGATGTAGACTTGAGGCACACTATTTTGACAGAGGCACATTCGAGTCCTTTTGCGATGCATTTAGAGAGTACGAAGATGTATCAGGATTTGAAGAAAGAGTATTTCTGGGTTGATTTGAAGAAAAGTGTTGCGAAGTTTGTGGCTCGTTGTATGGTTTGCCAACGTGTTAAGGCTGAACATCAGTTTCCATCAGGGTTGTTGCAACCATTGAGGGTTCCAGAGTGGAAATGGAGAGAATCACCATGGATTTTCGTTATGGGTTGCCTTTGATGCCGTCAAAGAAAAATTTAGTTTGGGTGGTCGTAGATAGGTTTACGAAGTGTGCACATTTCCTGGCTGTGCATACAATGTATACTCAAGATAAGTTGGCAGAGTTATATATCGCAGAGATCGTGAGGTTGCATGACATACAGAAGTCTATTGTGCCTGATAGAGATCCAGCATTTCACCCTGAGGTTCTGGAGATGTTTACATAGGCGTTGGGTACACTGTTGAACTTTAGTATCTCGTATCATCCGTAAATGGATGGTTAGTTGAAATGTGTTATCCAAGTGTTGGAGGATATGTTGTGGTGTTATATCATAGAATTTCAGGGATCGTGGGAAAAACAGTTGCCATTAGTGGAGTTTGCTTATAATAATAGTTATCAAGCTAGTATCCAGATGGCTCCATACGAGGCTTTGTACGGGAAAAGATGTCGTACGCCACTTTGTTGGGCGGAGGTAGGAGAAAAGTATGTTTCTTTGCCGGATACGTTGAAAGATACTAATGAGAAAGTAAAGCTGATTAGTGATCGGTTGAAGGCAACTTCAGATCGGAAAAAGTCCTACGCTGATTTGAAACGACAAGAAACTTAGTATGCAGTTGGTGATCGTGTGTTTTTGAAGGTTTCGCCTTGGAAAAGGTAATAAGGTTTGGGCAGAAGGGAAGTTGAGCACTAGGTTCATTGGACCGTATGAGGTGTTAAAGCGCGTTGGTCCTGTTGCGTATAGATTGAGGTTGTCGGCTGAGTTAGAAAGGATACATGATGTTTTCCATGTGTCTATGTTACAGAGGTATAGATTGGATCCTTGGCATGTTATGCCTGTTGAGGAAATTGAGTTGAATCCAGACTTGACCTATAATGAGGAACCTGTGAGGATTCTGGATTCGAGTAGCAAAGTTCTCCGCTGAAAAAACATAGAGTTGGTAAAGGTGTTGTGGCGACACCGCGGTGTAGAGGAAGCTATATGGGAGAGCAAAAAGGATATGTTGAAGCAGTTCCCTCATCTCTTTCTGCTAGGAAAATTTGGAGGACTAAATTTCTTAAAAGAGGGAGAGTTTTAACGCCCTAAAAATGGGCCTAGATGTGAACCGGCTTGGACCGGTGGTTCGAGAGAACCAGTTTCAGCAATTTGAATAGTTTCAGCAAAATAATTTTATAGAATTGATTTTGGGGAAAATAAAATATGTAAAAATGGCTTAAATTACCTAAATAATATTTTAACTAAATTGGTAAGTTCAATTTGATGGAATTAATTTTGATTTTATGACATATTAGTCTAGTGACTAAATTGAAAGTTTTCAAAGCTATTTTTTGTGACTAAATCGAAAAAGGATCAAAACTTAGAATCTTTAAGGAGCTATTTGATCATTCTTTTTCAAAATATTTCTCTCTTAATTTTGGGTATTGTTAAATTATGTTTAAATGGTTTAATAAATGGATAATTGGGGATTTAATTAAAAAGATCTTATTTTTCTAAAAACACTTTCTCACGTAACCACTTTTCTCAAAATCTTTTCTCTTAACTTTCTCAACAATCAAACTGAGATTTCTATTTCAAAATCTCCATGAACCAATCTTCATTGATTTCCTTTTTAATTTTCACCTTATTTCTTCCATTACTTTTGCAAAACCTCTTGGATTTCATCAAATCTTGGCCAATTAAGGAGAAATCAGCAATTAGAGGTGATTTTTGTTTCTCTCCTCTAATTAAAGGTTCTTTAACGAAATTCCCAAGTTCTTGATCCTTTGTTGTTGTTTATATGGTAGAATTTTGATTTAAATATTGATTTGTTAATTTAATTGAGTTTTCTTGGAAAAGTTATGGAAACAGAGTTGGATTTGTTTTGAGGATGGATTTAAGTGATTTATATCTTAATTTGGAAGTGTTCTAAAGTGGAAAGGATTGATTAATCAATGGAATCATGAAACTATATGGATTGCTAGTTTTTAGGTTGTTTATAGTTGGTTTTTAGCATGATATGGTTGTTGTGGTGTTGCTGGAGATATAAGGACGTGTCTATGTTTTTGTCGGATGTTAATTGATGTTAGTAATGTGTTAGAATCGTTAAATGTTTGTTGAGCTCTGTCTGAGTAAGGTTTGGTGATGTTCTTGTCGGTTTACATAAGGTGTTTGTTGCGCGTAATAAGTGCTACGCAATTGTGCAAGTATACACGTTGCAAGTTATAGTATAAAAGATATCGTCTCCACAGGGATTGGTGCCACTTCAAGAATCTAGTCTCTTGCACTGTAAAAAGTAAAGACACAAATAAAGGATTATAGGAGTTTAACTAATAACTAAACTAGAAGGCAATAAAGTAAAAGAATAAATGAGATCAATTGAGAGAGATAGGCCAGGTTAAGTGAGTTAAGGTGTGATAGCCGATTGGATCGTCTTAGTAAAAGAGTGCACGGGCAACTCAGTTGCCGTGGCAACTTGCACAACGGGGTTGCCTTGGAAACTAATCGATGGTTGCCTGGGCGACTAGTTAGGCAACTACTTGGGCGTCTGGGCAGCAACCTTCAAGGTTCGGCAGAGCATTCTTCAATGGTTTCTTCTTATCCCTAAGTCGAAACTCTAGCTACTTGTGCATGCCTTGATAATACATCCCTGCGTGAATCAAGGGTGAACAACAACCAATCTTGCGCTCCTCTTAGCCGTTGAAATCCTTAACTTATTCCTAAGCTGGATTAATCATCACCATCAATAGATTGAATAAAGATCATATTCATTCGTTTCTTGAATCTAACTCTCCCGATATTAGATAAATAGATGAAGTTACGAGATCCTCTCCCAATTCACTCGCAAACAAGAATAAGGACCAAGAATGAATAAACCTTGAATAGAAAAGTGCAAACTCTTATTACCTAAACAAAATCCAATAGTTTCTCACAACCACAAAACACAATAACCATAGCCAAATAGATTTAGTTCATGGCTAGGTTCCAAAGAAACACAAGATAAATAATCCCTAGCATGAACCTAATTGAACAAGAAAGAAAAAGATGAAGAATTGAAGCTTGTCGAAATCCCCTTGCCCTAGATGCTTGTCAAAAATTCTCTCCTCTTGCTCTCTTTGAGTTGTCGAAATTCCCCTCTAATTTATAGGGCTAGGTCAAAGTCCTTCTTTGAGGAGGAAGTTAAGTTGGAATTAAATTATCTTTAAAGAATATAATTCTTTATTATAATTATATTCCTACATGAACTTCTCCTATCTTCTTGGAATTTAATTCTTCTTTAATCTCTTCATGGAAATCAAATTCCTTTGGGATTTGGCTTTGCTCCACGTCATCTTGGGCTTGTCTAGTCATCAATTTCGACTACCATATCACCTTGTTCTTTGTCGACAATTGCCCTGGCAACTGGCTCAGCGTCTCCTTCAAGTATTGCCCTGGCAACTAGCTCGACATCTCCTTCATGTATTGCCCTGGCAATTAGCTCTAGCCTTGCTTTGGCAAGTGATCCTGCACATACACACAAAACACACCAAAGCAGCATCTTTTCCCACAAAAACTACCAAGTTAAGTAATCAAGCTCAACGATGGAAGGAAACATGGATTAATGCATGAATGGCTAATTATGCAACTAATATGAGCCTAAGTCTAACAATAATATGAGTAAAAAGGGTAAGAAAAATAGTACTTTTGAACACTTATCAGTGTTCAAGGGGTTCTTGAGGGGTGTTGTTGAGTTAATGGTTGCTGGAGGGTTTCAATACAGATATGTGTTTTAATCCTTTGTTTTTGGCTTGGTAAAGCAGGGGAGCTGAATCCTTTGCACTATAAAAAGTCTCCTCATGTGGGTCGAGGGGTGTTAAAGTGTCTGTAATCTCCACCATGAGAACCGCATCAGTTAAAGTGGGTAAATGTTCCGTTTTCTTTTGCTGGTGGATTATACATACAAACCGTAGAGGTGGGTAAATGTTTTGACCGTTGAGGTCGGAAAATGTGCTGTTACTCCGTTGAGGTATGTATGTAAAGTGGTTTTGTGAACCACTTGAGAATCTGTGTATCCGATATGTTTTATGAATTGGAAAGTTACTTTTTTTAGTCACTTGAAAGCCAATATATGAGATAATGTATCATGAGAAATAGATTATGTTTGTATAATGTGATTTATACGCGTGTTGCTCTTTAAGCTTGTTATAAAGGCGGTGTGGTGTGAAGCTTAAATTAAGGTAGAGGTTGAATCCATGATACATGTCTTGGAAATGATTTAAATGTGCATATTTTGAGATGACACGAGAAGCATGAGATGTTTTACTATGAGTTGTTTACATGTGCTTTGAACTAAATGATTTTAAATTCATTGATGTGTGTTTTGCGGTTTCCCTCATTAAGCTTATTTCTTACGCTCTCTTTTCCTCCTCAATGTAGAGAAATAGCTATCTCGGGCTGGACGTCAGCAAGAAGATCCAAGGAATTGTCACTTTCCAAAGTACGACTTTAATACATTTTAAGTAGTAATAAGAAGGCAATGTGACTGGGTTATTTTGAGAGTTGTTTTCTGAGATTACTCCATGTTATAATAGTTTGGATTATTGTTTTGGGCTGGTATGATGCTTTATACTTGTGTTTGAGGGGTTTGGGAAGCATTAAGCATGCTTGTGTAGAAATCATGCTCTGAGATATATGTTTGTTGATGCCATGCTTAGTGTGACCTCTTGAAAAGTTGCTATGGTTGATGTTTGTGTAATGCCCTAGTTTTGGGCCTAGCAGTTTTGAGGTTTATTAGACGGTATGGTGGACCGGGTTAGAGATTCGAGTCGGATTCGGGACCGTATATTTTTTGGTAAGATAAAAATGTGGAAAATAGTTAAAAATCATTTTTTATTATATATTGATTTTTGGCGGAATCAATTTTGGAAAATGGAATTTGGAAATGTGATATTTTGGTTAGTACCCAAAATGCAATTTTTGAGAACTGTTTTAAAGTGACTAATATGAAAAATGGTCAAATTCTTAGAATCCTGAAGGAGCTCAATTACCAAGTTTTTGCTGGTGGTTTCTCCCTTCAATTACATCATTTTAAACATGTATTTTAAAGGGGGTTTAAGAGGGATTTAAATATCTAAGTTAGTTATTTATTTTTAAAGAAAATTTACATAACTTTTTCCTAAACCTTTTCTCTCAACTTCTTTTCTCTCAAACACTCAGAATTTCATCAAAATCCAGAGGTGAGAGATTCTTTTCACTTAGATTATTGATTCTAACTTGATTCTTTAACTTTGTTTTATAAAATCTCATTGAAATCTTATGTTTATTAGCTTTAAACAAGCATACAGGGGTAAGGTTTGTGATCTCCTCTATTAAATGGTTCTTTATTGATATTTCCAAGTATTTGATCCTTGATTTATGATTTATAATCTGATTTTATGTTTTTATATAGATTTAATTGGGTAAAATTGATGAAATGATGAAAGATTCGAATTGAATTTGATTTCTAGTGTTGTAAATTGTTTTTGAACATATTTTGGATGTTTAATGATGTTGATAAGTCAATTTTATCAATGGAATCCTGAAACTCTTGAATCTCTAATTGTTTAGGTTGCTAGATTTATGTTTTTGAGGTGTTATGGTGGCCGTGTGTTTGCTGAAGGTGTTAGGTTGATTTGATTCTGTTTCTAGATGTTAATTGATGATAAAAATGTTGTTAGATTGTTAGGTTGTGTCTGGGTTGTGTTTGGAAAGGATTAGGTGAAGATTTCAGTTGTTGTGGTTGGGTAATTATGAGGTGAATGCAAGAATCTGTGAGGATCTGTTGTTGCAGTGTTGTAAATGCATGGAGATGCATTAATCCTCTTTTGTTATGTGGTTTAAACATGGGAGGTTGTTTTGGAAGTGAACGGTGTAGCATTGGAGGCTCCAGACGCTTGATTTCGCGTCGGCAAATCAAGGCTTCGCTAATCGGTGAGTGAGAACGTGGATTCCAGCTTTATAATGTTTTAAAGGTGGTTTATGTGAGTTTAAATTTAGCTTGATTCGCTGGTTTAAACTCAGAAGTAAGTAAAAATGGATTTTCTCTCTCGGTCGTGCTAGTGTTAAATGGTTTTATGCGCTTGTTTTGATTTACATGTTACCTACTGTTTAAGCATGATTCAAAGTATTTGATATACTATTTTTAAGCATGAAATGCTGAAGGATGCACATGGTAAGTGATCCTTTTAAGTGTAACCCCCTCGACCCGGCTTAGTTGCAAGACCGATCAGAGTAAGCTACATTAGGTTTACCGAAGTAAACCGGGAAAATTAAACCTAAAACGCGTCTTTTTTTTCTTTTATGCTGTCTAGATGCATTAATGCTTTCCTACATGATCATATTGTTCATATGTGAGCACTCGTCTCAATTGGAATCGTATCGACAACCAATTGTCCACAACACAATTTAGGGACCGAAATGCAAATTCTGTAATATAAAAGGACTTTTCCACTTTTTAAGTTACCAACCTTTAATTAGGTTTATTTCACGCTTATATGTCAAATATCTGCTTCAGATGATCACCCATGCTCAAAAATTGACAAAACGGGATTCACGGACTAAAACAAAAGAAAACAAAACTGGCCTTCCATGACATTAACAGATTTAACGACATCTGTATCGATACGCTGAGACATGTATCGAGATGGTTGTGAACACATCGTTTCGATACGGTGAGGCCCGTACTGGTACGCTTATTCGAGTTTAAAATACGGTTTAAAATCATTTCACATCATACCAATACGGTCCTTTGGTGTTTTGGTACGCGACTTGGTCTCCAAAAAGAAAAATTCCAGTGACCACTAGGCGTATCGAAACGCCCCTGCCTGTATCGATACACTCTGGCTTTATTTGCCTGTCTATACCAAAACACCTCTTCATGTACCGAAATGCCTTGGCCTTAATGCCTAGCCGTACCGATATGGTCCCTCGCGTATCGGTACGCCTTGGCCTGTAATGTCAAGATTAGCTGTTTTTTCACACAATTCTAGATGCAATTGGCCCCTATCAACTTTCAAACATGCATATCAACACTTCAATATACATAACCTAACATTTATACCAAGATTAGGAAAAGAAAATAACATCATGCTTCCAAAGGACCACTCTAGAGGCATGCTTCCTAGACCACTTTGCCAAACATACCAAAATGCACAATTAGGCCATTCTCAGCATAAGCAACACGCGAACATACTTAACATAGCATACTAAACCTGGTCAAACCATCACCACATAGCAATCCATAAGGAAACTCTAGATGCATACCTACACATCCATTTAACCACAACCATGGGCGAGTAACAACATCAAGCTAAACAACATATAACCATCATCAAAAACCAGCATAGAATCATTCAAAAGAACCACAATGCAATGGATTTACAACTCCCAAAAACCTTGGCGATCACATTGCCTTATTAACCGAAAACATAAACCGAATTCATACTCAAAAGTAGTTTATCTCTTGGATCCTTGCAAACCTTTCCTTTGCTGCCCCGAACTTTAATGCTCTGCATCATTAGGAAAAAGAGAGCGTAAGCACACATGCTTATTGAGGATGCTCATAAACAATGATGCACTAAAACCATTTAAAAACCACATGCTTGCTTTTCCCAAAACATTCTTACAACCAAAGCATTTTCCCATGATTCCAACCGAATCAAAACAAATAATCAACATTTAACATCATATACAATCCATGCTTAATTCCCAAAACATTTTAAACAAACCATGCTTAAATCCCAAAGCATTACAAACAAGGTTCAACACATGAACTTTCTCATATATTGGCATTTATAGTGACCATGGTAGACTACCTCTATCCTATACATATATCGGATACAAGGATCTCTCATACCATGCCTAGCTAAACCGCTTGATATCCCAAACATTGCCTAGTTAAACCACAAGATTTGACACCCTCGCCTAGTTAAACCGTGAGATCTTACCCTTGCCTAGTTAATCCGCAATATCACCCTTAATTTGGGTTGCTAGTTAAACCGCAAGTCCCCAAATAAGGTCCCCAACAGTCTGAGTGGCCTTGTTACACCGCCATACCTCAAGGACCCATGGCCACAATCAATTTTGTTCATATTTTATAATGCACTTTTAATCCTATGGCATGCCAACTATATCCGATTGTTTTCTCACCTTGTCACATAGCCAATATATCATTTAGAAAACCATTTACTTACTGTTTTACAATGATTTCATATAAATCCACATATACATATCTCATTGCTAATGCAATAACACAATTCCCAACCAGAATGAAACCCAATGCTCAATAGCATTTAATATACTTTCAAACCCCTGTATATGTACTCAATATCATGCATTAGCAGTAAGTAAATCATACCATGTTTATCATCAAAACATGCAAACAACATGCTCATATCTAAGCCGATATTCAAGAGCAAAACAAGGGAAACTTACTTCCGAGCTTAGGTAATTGTCTCACGCTTATCCTAAACTTCCAACAACCTTTACAAACCTTTGTAAAGCTTTTACAACCAGTTTCCACTCACCGATACGCCTCGCCTTCCTTGCCAACGCGAATCAAGCTCCGACAAGACACCAAACAACGTCAAGCTTCGTCGCCTTGACTATCCCACATTTTCAACACATAAAACCAGAGGATAAATGCATTAAAATGCATTCAAACCATTGCCTAACAGCGATCTCCCGCAACTCCCAAGTTGCCCACTCAAAAACCATCAGAAACATACCGAAATCAACATTAAACGTTTCCAAAACTTAACCCAGCCATAAATCAACAATTAAAGCCATCAACCAATATCTAATAACATCCAAAAACCCTTTCCTAACATCTTTTTACCTCCAGCAAAGATTAAACTTGATTATCTCCATAATAACTCAAACCTAGCAAACTAACTAATTAGAGATTCAAGAATTTCAGGATTCTATTGATAAAAACAACTTATCAACATCAAAATACATCCAAAACATATATTAAATCAATCACAATTACTAGAAATCAAATCCACTTCGAAAATCATCATGTTTCATCGAAATTTCCAAAATAACTCAATTAAATATGGATAAAACATTAAAACCACATTACAACTTATAAATCAAGGATCAAATACTTGGGAATATCAATAATGAACCATTTAAGAGAGGAGATCATGGAACTTACCCCTGTTATGTGATTTCTCCCTCAATTGGCTTGTTTAAAGTTAAGAAAATGCAAGATTTCAATGACATTTTGCAAAACAAAGTTAAAGGAACAAATTAAAATCAATAATCTGAGTGAAAAAAGTCCCTCACCTCTAGATTTTGATAAAATTCTGAGTGTTTGGAAGAAAATAAGTTGAGAGAAAAGATTTAGGAAAAAGTTATGTAAATTTCTTTTAAAAGCTAATAACTAACTTTAGATATTTAATCCTTATTAACACCCTTTTAAAACACATGTTTAAAATGTTTTAATTGAAAAGAGAAATCACCAGCAAACACTTGGTAGATTAGCTCCTTAAGGATTCTAAGGATTTGACCCTTTTGATTTTAGTCACTAGAAAATAGTTTTCAAAAATCGCATTTTGGTCACTAACCCTAAATATCATATTTCCAAATTCCTTTTTCTAAAATTGAATCCAAAAAAAATCAATATATAATAAAAGATGATTTTTAACTATTTTTCATATTTTTATCTTACCAAAAATATATGGTCCTGAATTTGACTCGAATCTATAACCCGGTCCACCGAACCATCTAATAAACCTCAAAACCGCTAAGCCCAAAACTGTGGTGTTACAGTAAGTATATGGTTTATACTTGTGATTTAAAGCATTGTTGTTGCTTTGGAAAAATGGTTTGGTTAATGCTTGTTAAAAACAGTGAGATAAATGTTAAATGGTTAATTATATTGGCAAGTGATGTGGTTTTAAAATTGTTATCAGACATAGTTGGCCGGCCATAGGATTGAGTGCACTACAATAAGTCACCTTGGATGTTGAGGGGTTTAGATCCGTGTACCGAAAACTCCATCTGAGTACCCTAACGGTAGAGGGGTTAAACAGTATCGTAGACTCCCGTTAGTGGATTAAGCGTCTAACCAATGATTGGTGTTGGTGTCCCCGTGGGTTGAAAGGTGCACTCGGTTTCGCTATTCCGGTTGAGATGGCTTGACGTTTTGGTTGAACACTTGTTGAATCCGTGTATCCGATGAACTCTTTTGTTAATGGACTTGTTTAATGATCACTTGTAAGCCATTATAATTGTTGATGTATCATTGGAAAGTTTATGTTGTATAATGTGATTTATACATGTTTACTCTTTAAGCTTTCCATATGGTAGTTATGCATGAGAAGACTTAAATTGAGGTTGAGCAATGAGACTTGTTGTTGGTTAATGATACATATTGTATATGGTTTAATATGCTGGGTTTTAAAGATGTTTAGTGCATGGTTTAAGGGCATGTTGATGATGTTTTAAATGTTGTTGAAACATGATTTTGAAATGAGATTTCAATAAGTTGTTAAGAAATGATTTTAAATGCATTGAGGGTGTTTTGTTTGTGAGCGCTCCTCACTAAGCCTTGTGTGCTTACGCTCTTATTGTCCATTAATGCAGAGAATTGAGAGCTTTGGAGGCAGCAAGGAGCAAGGGATCCTAGCAAGACTTGTTTACCAAAGTATGTTTGGATTAGACTATAAGTAATAAAGGCAATGGGGTACTCGTTTTGGTTTAGGGAGATGTTTTGATAAACTTCCTGTTTGAGCAAGTTTGTTTGGTTGTTCTAAAGTTTTAAATGGCCTTTATGGTTTGGTTTTGGTGATGGTTTGGAGTTTCATGTTTTACTTGAATGGTTTCTAGGTTGCATGCCTATAGATTTTCGTTTGATGAAAATGTCATGAATTTATGTTAAATCTGTGATGCTATGCTATGAATGGTATCCATAATATGTTGGATGTATGTTAGAAGCATGTTATGGTGTTTTGGATAGGCTAAAAACTTGTTAAACCAGCTAAATGTGACATTACAGGCCTAGGCGTACCGATACGCAGGGGACCGTATCGGTACGGCTAGGCAAAATCAAGCATGATGTTTCGATACGGGCTTGGGTGTACCGGTACAGATTTTCTTTACTGGAATCTATTTTTTTGGGACAAAACTCGCGTACCAAAACATTACCATACTGTATAGGTACGGTTGTCTAACATTTACGAACTGCCAGTTAGGCGTATCGAAACGGGTTGTAGTGTATCGAAATAGTACAGGCTTGTGTAAGGCACCATATCAATACAGTGGAATGCGTATCAGTACGATTGTATGTTATTTCAGTTAATGTCATGGAAGTGACGTTTGGTTTTCTTACGTTTTGGTTCCTAAATGTTGTGGATGCAATTGAATGAGTTTGGATGCTCGAATCGAGCTGATTTTCAAGATGAGAACATGAAACCTGCTTAATTAAAGGTTGGTAACTTAAAAATGTGCTAAGTCTCTGTAGTTTGATGAAATTGCAATTTGGTCCCTATATTGAAATTAAGCCAATTAGATGTCAAATCGATGCCCGATTCAGTTAAGTTTTCACCAGATGACAATATGAACATATAGGTTAATGATTTTGCATTTAGACAAGATAAAAGGAAAAAAATGATTTCATTTCGGTTTCTTTCTTTATGGTTTACCTCGGTAAACCTAATATAGCTCGCTCAGTTCGGTCTTGCGACTAGGCCAGGTCGAGAGGGTTACAGTTTGAGTGCCTATGATGTTACATGATGTTTATATGTTGAATTAAGGGAGTTAGATTGAGCCAAAGAGTCATATGTTGGACCTAGAGGTCATTACTGGTCTTACCGTACCGGTACAGCCCCTCAAGTGTCGGTACGCGAGGACTTATCACGGCTCAAATGGGGCAATTTTTTCTAGTTTTATCGATATGCCTGGTAACCGTATCGGTATGCCTAGTTATGTAAACATTGAAGGTTTCATTACACAAGGCACTGTTCCGGTACAGTTTATAGCCACTGGAATCCGATCTTTCAAAATAAACCAAGCCGTACCGATATGCTTGAGGACTGTATTGGTAAGCCACTGCCCAATGAACTGTATCGATACGGTGGACACCCGTACTGAAACCGAGGTAGTTAAATTGGTTGGTATACTGACTGAAGTTTGAGATGATTGCATTTTGGCCCCTGTTTCTTATATATGCAATTAAATGTGTATGAATGATCATTTTGGGACATAATTCAACATGATGACTTGAAAGATGACTAATTGAGGATTGGAAACTTTAATTTTATAAAAGCCTTGTAAATAATATAAATTATGTCTTAGTCCCTAGAATGCGGACTCGAGCAATTGGATATCAAAATGACGCCCGATTGAGTTGAGATTTTAACCATGACATGCATGCACAACTTAGGATCTAAGAATACATCTAGAAAAGATAAAAGAAAAAATGGATCGGTTTGAATGTAAGTTTCTTCAAGGTTTATCTCGATAAACCCTAATGTAGCTCACTCGGTTCGATCTTGTGACTAGACCAGGTCAAGGGGGTTACATGTAAAATGCAGGTTTACATCACTATAATAAGCTATAATTAAGAAGCGTTTAAACACTACTTTATTGCCATGTAATGAATTGTCAGTACTGTCAATACAGTTGCTGTACATAATGAATCTAGATAGTTTTGAGGCCAGATTGATTGCTTCGGTACAATATTTTTTGCCAGTCAATTGTTTTTATATCAATCTAGGATTTTATGCTGTAATTAAATCAATCCTGGATTTATGCTATAATTATAATTGTGTTTTTACCGTTTTAACCCTGATTTTCCACTATAAATAGAGGCTCTCTACAACCATTTTAGATCATCCAAACATTCTCAATACTCTTCTCTCTCCCAATTTCTAAAAAAATTCCAGTTCTTTTTCTGGTGATAAGTGAAGAGCAGTACCACCGCAAGTCCACTCTAATATTCGGGTGTATGAATATTTAGAGAGTCCATGCTAACCTTAGGGGACGACCGCCTATAAGCAGCGATTACACGCATCGAGGCAAAATCGCTTCTAAGGAAGTGGTTTATTCCTCGACAAAATTTTATCTGCCTTTATTTTTAGTTTATTTTATCCAGTCAATGCTAATGATTTGGTCTTGCAGTATCTTTACGAACAACTATAATGTTGTCTTTTCATTCAGTCTACTCCTAACACCATATCACTTCCTTTAATCTTAAGCAATCTTGAATCATGTTTAAAATAATGACTCTCCATCTTCCACCCTAGCTAATTACTCGTACTATGGAGTTTTTCACCATTAGCTATTGTTATGACTAAGGATTAGAGTATACAAACTTCATTCCTTTCCAAATCCATCCAGATGTCATGAAGTTGTGTGTGCTACCAATATCAACCAATATGCTCAATGACTTTTCTTTAATGTCGCCTTATATCCTTGTAGTAGTATGTCCCACATACATATTAATGCATTATGGAAATCTTCAGTGTTTCTTCATCTTGTTCCCCCTTCACTAGTGTTAACTCGCTTTGGTTCTCTTCTTCCCCTAATGTATTCTTTGCTCCAACAACCTTTTGCTCATAGTTTTCTTCTATTATGTTAGAATCTTACAAAATTCATAAAATATTATTTTATCAGTATATCAGATCGAATGGGAAATTTTAGAAACTGATTCAAAAGCCATGGAAAAATTCATAAAATATTATTTTATGAATATTTTATTATAGTTGGTTGGATTAGTTAGAATCTTACAAGATGGCAAACTAGATGAATTTGTGAATAGTTGAGGGCAAATTGGTCATTTCACTTTCAATGGCAATTTTAAAATATTTTGGAAATGACATGGGCATTTTAGTAATTTCTCAAGTCAAGATTAAATCTATGCCATTGGATGAAGGATGATGACATTTGGCATGAATTGGAGCATTTGATCTAAAGGGTAAAATAGTCATTTGACTATTAGATAAAGATATTTTATATTTTATGAAATAAATTATGCCATTTGGCTTAATTAGAAGTAAAAAAAAGGAAATATTGATTCTTCATTTCCCTTTGTTGCGTGAGAATTGGGGGAGAAGGGAAGAAAATTTTCAAGTTCAATTTTCAAGCATTTAGAGTTTGATTCAAGGCTAGTTCATGAAATACAAATTTATTCTTCATTGAATTCTCTTTCATTTGGTATAAAAATTTAATGGAATTGTTGAAGGACACTCTTGAATTTTGTGGAGAGATAATTTAGGGTTTAGGGATTATTTGATTTAAAGCTTTATTTTGATTAATCATGCATTGCAGCATTGAAATTAAGCTTAGATTTGATTCAATTTGATGTTTTTGATACAAAACCCTAACCCTAAGATTTAGGGTTTCAATTTGGATTATGGAATTGATGAGGAAATTGATGTATTTGTGATTCAAGAAGTCTAATTTTGAAGTTAGAATGAAAAATCCTTACTTGGAAGATTAAGTGACCATTTTGGTAAAGAGGAAAGATTTGAGGAATTATTTTTAAATTTTAGTTTGATGGAGAAATGATGAATTTGATGTGTATTTATGTTATTAATGATGTTAGAGACATGAAAATGAAGTTAGAATGCTAAACCGATGATTAATCGCATTAGTGACCATTTTGACAAATCAAGAGAAATTAGAAGAGTAAAGGTTTAAGCTTATTTTGATGAAGGATGTAAAGAGAAAATATGAATACAAGCTTTATTCTAGCCATTTGAAGTAAAGTGATGGGACTAAATTGACAAGTAGATAATAAGGAGAAGTTGGTGTAAATTAGAAGTTATTCATGGAAAGTTATGTTGAAATTTGAATTATAGCAGTAAATTTAAAAATTCACCATAAATTATACAAAAATGGTTAGATGATGAATTTTATACCGTTGTAAATATTTTTTAGTCTAGTTTCATTTCCAACAAACGGAAACTAATTTCAAGTTCCGAGTTAAAAGATATGAATTTTTAATCGAATAAATGTCAGAAAAATTACAGAGCAGTTTCTGCCTGGACAACTATGTGACGTGAATGTAAGGAATTTTCATAATTTTGTAGATTTTATTAATTTATGTTGCTTATACCTTTAGAACCTATATCGAATCTAGTTTCTACGGTAGAAAGGAAATTGAGATCCAGTATGTATTCTGCCATGTACAAGTAAATCTTTGAAGGTAGCGTAAGCTGTCAAAAAATGGAATTTGAAACATTTTGTATTTAAATGTTAGTTAGCAAGCTCGGAAGAGTTAATGGAAGTTCAAATTGGTCACTAAGGACCATAATGAGTTTTCGAACAGTAGAAGGAAGAAAGGAAAATAATTGGAAATTTTATTTTCGAATGATTATGTTAAACAACATGTTTAAGGTATTATTAGATTTGAATCTAACAAATATTTTATTGTATTCATGTGATTAATGAAGTCAAGTCCAAATCAAAGAAGGTTTGAGGTACTATGAAAGAAAAGATCGAACTAGGACTTAGTGAGGCATTGTGTTAAGTGGCCAAGGTGAGTGCCTTAATTGTTACTTAATTATGCATGTGATAAAGGGAGGCTTGCAATAAGCCAACCTTATTTATGAATGCATGATATGATATATGTTGACGTTATGTTCTACTGTTTAAATGTGGTAAGTAATATGGCGAGCAATGTGGGGACAATGTTCTTAACATATGACTAAAGAATTATTTATGATATGTTATGTTCATAAAAAAATTAAGAATAAGTGATGTGTTCGATACATGATCACTGATTGGAAAATTATTCTTAATAAATAAGTTAATATGGCTCGAATAACATATTGTTTCAAGTATGAGAACTTATTTGTGAAATGTTATGATAGTCACTATAACTGATATGTTATTTGAATATGGTAAGAGCAAGTAATATGTATACTACATTGTCAATGCTCTGATAGATATCTTTGTTATAGTATACTTGATATTATCCGGGTTTTGAACTACCATTATGATTTATTGATGACATTTGATAACTATTTCAGTCATGTTACAAACTTTGATTATGATATACCAGAATAATCGATGTGATGCATAATACAGTGATGGCAAGTACATATGAATAATTATGATGATTGATTGATAATGAAATGAAATTCCCAAGTATTTATTTATGAGAGTCCATGGTATAGTTGGCATGCCATAGAGTCCTTAGCAGCTGCATCACTCAAGTTATGATATGATTACATGTTTTTGTGACTACGATGGTGTCACATACACCTTGGGGACCCAAGCCCTTGGTGTGCACCCTGGGGATCCAAGCCCATAGTGCTAATGGCACTAACAAGGTGCTTTAATGAGGAGCAAAGAGCGTCATCGAGTACGTACTCATTTACATGTTCACGTTAGACACTCTGGTGTATTATTCATGTGACTCGTGTACCTAAGGTCTCATAAAGTATACTCTGGGTAAATTTAAAAGATTAATAAAAGTGCAGGTAATCGAGCTAGTGAGCTTGGCAAATTCCATTATGTACTAAGTTTTTTGTAAAGTTTTGGTACTAGGTACGAGAAATAATAGGTTCTCCGTACTCTCTGTACATCTCTGTATTTTTTGTAAGATCAGTATTTTCCCGATTATGTTAAGCTCAGTAATATCTGTATTTCTTTGTTTAATATGTTAGGCAAAGAATTAGAATTATGATAAAGTTTGCCATGAAATGCCATAGAAACTGTTATTTCTCGTATTATGCCATAGAAATTGGTTATATTATGCTATGAGAAGCATGTTGAAGTTTGTCAAGTAAACATGACGAACTTAATACAAGTAACTTATCATTTATACTTAGATAAGCTAGATATAAAAATAAGCCTTGAATTATGTTCATGTTAGTTATTTGATAACCTTATATGCTTTGCCTCACTAAGTGAATACTTAACGTGTGTTGTTTCACACGTAGGTTATTGAAAACTTACCGAAGATGAGTCAAGCATGTTGATCAAGCTACAATCTGCCAAACATCAGTAAGACATTCTAATTTATGATATTCTCTAGTGGGCATGTATCAATTTATTTGTGAGTTGTTTTAAAGGTATAAGTTTGATTAATAGTCAGATAAATATGAATTATTCATATGATTAAAGAATTACCGGTGATGATATTTAATCGGGTAAAATTTTATTTATCGTTTATTACGTAACGATTTTAAATTCAAGAAAGGGCCTAGGTAGTGTACCTGTTTTCACCCTGAGTTACATACTTATTTTAATAACTGAATAACATGTTTTATAAACAAATTCAGGGTCAAAACTAGCAATCTGCAAATAGGCTATGAATACTTCAAAAGTCGAGAAAGGGTTATTTTATAAACTAGTTTTATGTCAGATGTTTAAAAAAATTTACAAGTCTAAACTCTGTTAAATAATGTTGTGACATCTTCAATGTGTATTCGTACTACGAGTATACGTTAAGGGTGTTACACTATTGGTTAAGCTATGTTAGACATAATGTTTGAATACTTGTTACCATGATATGTTTGTTTGTGTTAAATCTTGTGATCTAAAGTACCTTAAAAATAAGAACATACTATGAATTAGTGGATGATGTGCATTGCATAATGTATGTATAGTCTATGGTATGTAAATTTATGATTGTATATGATTGGAAGATTAAGTTGGATCTTTGAAACAATTTAAAAAGTTTTAAATTACTCTGTTTTTTGGATGTATGTTCAGTTGACTGTGCTAAATTTGATCAAGACTTATTGTTTGTTTGTTTGGTAACACGACCTAAGCCGGTTTATTTCCTAGACGGGTAGGAGGTGTTACAGAAGTATTGCCATCGCTCATTGTTATTGATGTTGATTTATTGCCTTTGAAACATTGATATCGAGTATTGGCTATTGAAATATTGTTATCGATTTATTGTACTGAATCATTGCCATTGAAATTATTGTTACTGGACTATTGTTATTGAACCTTGGATTCGAGTAGGATTGGATACAATTGACATGCCATAGAATTCATGAGCTCATTGGTACGGGTGACTAAGGTCCTTAGGCTACAACCTTTATTGTGGTGCGGCGGAGGTATGATGTGTTTGGTCATATTGGTGTGGCGGAGGGACTAGACCACTATTGATTTTGGCGCGGCGTAGGAATTTGCGTATCCATATACCGTACATTGATCCAAGGAAACTTATGCTTAAGTAATATAAATTGTTATTGAATCGAGATATTGCATTGATTATTGTTTTGCATTGATCATTGATAATGTGTAGGATTGCTATTGAATTTCATACCATGTTATTTTTGTTATAGTCAACCTTGAATCATGATAGAATGCATTCTACAAATAATTCATTGTTTATGACTACCTCACTAGGCAAAGTATGCCTAATGCATTCATCTTCCATGCATTTTAGGTTAAGAAGATTTTGAGATCGAGATCAGGGTTGGCGAAGGTTTTGGCAAGTCACATCGTTGATAAAGTAAAGTATATCAACTCTATGGACTCCTAGTATGGTGGCATAAGTGTTGCATAAGTCACTTTTACCTCTTTTGTTATGTATGTAATTAGGGAAAACATAGCAAACGGATTTGTTCAACCCTAAAATTTGACATGATAATAGTTTTAAGCTATATAGACTTGCTGGTAAAATTTCATTGTATTTGGTCATGGTTTGGTTGGGCAAAATGTTAATAAACCAGATAAAATCTGTCATTACAGGCCTTGACGTACCGATACGGGTGATGGCATATCGGTACGGACTTGCATATTTGGTCGGATTAGCCTTGGCGTATCGATACACACCTAGGCGTATCGGTACGAGTCTTAGCCACTGGAAAAATGTTGTAACACCGTATCGATCCTGATGGTTGACTTCCTAAGCGTTGACCAAGTGTACCAATACTCAATATTGGTATGGGCTTAATGAAGAAAACCGTTTTAACGGTCAAGGTATGCGTACCGATACGACCCTAGGTGTATCGGTACGGCTGGTCGATTCTAGAATCTAAGTTTAGCATAGCGTACCGAGACAGATGAACCCGTACCGATACGGTCCCTAATGTTTATAACTAATTTAATGACCATGACATAGGCATACCAATACAACATCTTTGAGTATCGGTACGGAGGCAGGTAAGTTAGTTAAAAAGGTGATTTAGGAAGTTTCTAAAAATTGTAATTTAATCACTAAATTTTCATAAGACTAAATTGAGGGTACAAATGATTTTCAATTGTTCTAAAAATTTGTAAACAAGATATACCTACATTGAATTTCACATTGGTAACTTTAATTTTAAGTAAGATCTGGTTATTTAGTGATTTTACAATTTAGTCCCTAAATATGAATAAGTCATCTTTTGGCCCCAATTTCTAATTTGGTTGATCTATATTGACTATAAATGATTAAGTATTGCATTATGAATTATTGATACATAATTTATAGTATAAATCATCATAACTATCAATCTGAATCATCGTATTGTTCACCGAGTAATGCTTTTCGACCCGATTCCTACTAGGCCGGGAAAGGGTGTTACAATGATCGAGCCAAATGCTTTTATAATGGAATTTTAAAAGGATCTCCATTGTATATGTTTCAAGTAATAATTATCCCATTGTTTTGGATTGAAATCAAATGGGTTTTGGAAATTGTTCGTGGATTGGGCTAAACTAGGTCAAATTTTATGGTTGGGTTTCGGGTTTGAGGCCCAAATGTAACATCCGAGTCGAGGTGTTACAATAATAACATATTTAATCCTCAACTTTTACACTTTACTTTAACTTGGTCCCAAATTCTAAAAAATAACCCTTAACATTTCAAAATTCTATCAATTTAGTCCATTTCCTTCTCCCCACACAATCCTAAACAAAATTCATCTTCTTTCTAAAACAAAAATCAAATTTTGATAAACTTAGATGGCTTGAAATCATGACCTTGAGAAAAAAGAGATGAATTCTAGGGTTAACAAGAATGAAATTTAAATCTGACAAATAAGCCTTTGAAGTGAACTCCTTTGAAACTCCTATTGAAGCTAAATATCCTCTCAAATATCTTGTTTTCCCAAATAATCGATCTATGTTTCCAAACACAACAAGCTCGGTGAGCTTCCATCGATACAGTCACCCCCACTGCCACGATACAACAAATTCTCTTTTTTCACATATATTCATTTCGGAGAAACTAAATCAAAAACCCCAAGTTTGTTCTTCTCTTTCTCACCAAATTAATGTTATCGCCAACCACCTTCATTGAAAAAATTCCACCAAATCAGGCTGTCAAAAGCTTCTTTTCCTCCTTTTCGTTCATTTTTCTGGATTGATTTTATGAAATTTTCTCAAAATCGAATCTTGAATTTTTAGATTTTCCAAGTCCTAATCTACAGATGTAACTATCGAATCTTTGTGCAACCAAGATATGTTACTCTTTTTAGCCAACGAAGATACTTATCGTTTAGATCTTCAAGGGGTCGACGAGAAGTATACGATTTGAAACCAATCGAATGAGTGTCTTAAATCTTCTTAAGCAATTTTTTTTTTTTTTTTTTTGGCTGGATAGTGGACTCTGTAGTTTCTTAAATCTTGTTAGAAGAAAAATTGAGGATAAATAAAGTTGTTGAAGATATATGTAACTGATTTTTATTTTTATTTTTAGGAGTTGATTTAAAAAGAGGAGGAAGAAATGAAGATTTGAGTGTTATTATAGGTTGCAGAACGGTAATGAATGACGATGACAGTGAAGGAAGGGTGACTAACACAACGGTGAAGGATGAGGGTGAAGGGATAATGATGATAATGGTTAGGACCAAATCAAAATAAAGCGTAAAAATTGAGAGCTAAATTTGTTATTATACCAAATGTGATTAACTAACACGTAAGCTGCCAATGGACCAACTTGTTAGTTTTTTTAAGTCGGGAGACCAGTTTATATCTTTTAATTGTCAAGGGACGCAAAAAAGAACTGAAGCATAGTCGGAAGACTATTTATGCAGTTTACCCTAAATTGAAATCAAAGTGTTGTATTTATAATTGAATTAAAGTAAAAAAAAACATGTGTATAATTAAACAAAATCAAGATTAATGCACACATAGAATTAAAGTTGATGTATCTCTTAAGTAGCTCGGTATAGCTTAAGGAGGTTTTGAGTTCGAGGCCTTGTGTATGCAGAAAATTTCTGTTGGGAGACTTACTCACCAAAATCAGGCGTGGGACGAAAGTCGATCCGGATTAATCAAAGCCCTAAGAACCGAGAGGACAAAAAAATTATGTATCTCTCATTATTATTATTATTATTATTATTTGTTGTTGTTGTTGTTGTTGTTGTTGTTGTTTATTATTATTATTATTATTATATTTTTGGCTTAAATGAAAAATAAGGGCCTAAAGTATACTATTTTTGAACTTTAGGTGCCTAAAGTATTTTTTTGTAAAAATAGGTGCCTAAAGTTTCAAAAGTTATAATTTTAGGTGCCCGGTTGTTAATTACCGTTAAAAATCGTTAACCAATACAAAATTAACATGTGTCATTTTTAATTTCTTTAAATTATTATTTTTAATAATTTAAAATTTTACAAAAAATCTTGAAATTCTAAAACTTTCTAAAATAGTCCCCAAATCCTAAATCCCCAAATCCTCACCAAAAAAATACTTGCCAAAATGATATACCACCATTCAATTATCCCCCCCCTTTTGGTCCCGGACCCGTGACCATTTCTCCTCACTCAACGTCGCCGAAAATCGGCGAACGGTGTGCCAACCACACATTGAACTTCGAACATGAAATAACTATTCGATTGGCGCACCGTTCGCGATTTTTTGATTTTAAATGCTGGCGAGTTGGGGAATGGCCGGTTTGGTTTGACGACCGAAAAACGGTGTGGTCGTCGATGATGGTGGCGGCAAAGAAAAGAGGATTTGGGGATTTAAGATTTAGGGATTTTTAGGGATTTAGGGATTGATTTGAATATTTTTGTAAATTTCGGGATTTAAAAAATATTTTTTTTTCAAAAATAATTAAAAAATAATATTTATGTCACGTGTCGCGTTTTAAATGGATAATGGTTTTTTTAACAAACAGACACTTAAAATTATAACTTTTGAAACTTTAGGCACCTATTTTTACAAAAAAATACTTTAGGCACTTAAAATTTAAAAATGATATACTTTGAACACTTATTTTTCATTCAAGCCTTATATTTTTTACAATCAAGATTTTAATGCTTCAACTCGATTGTAGTTTTGGGATTAAACATGTATGATTGGAGTATGAGGTTTTTAAATGAGTGAGCTCAGTCACACAAGGTATAGTAGTGGAAAAAAACATTAAATCGTATGGGGACCAGAATTGGCTTCGTCTGCATCCTCGCTTTCAGGAGAAGGAACGTTTCCCCTTATCCTTCACATGTTTAGCCTCTGAGTCACACTCACAGCTGCTGATGGATGGCATTGAAAGGCCCAGAAACAGCCACTTCTCATCCATTTTCTCCACCACACGACCTTCCTCTGCCATGTCAATTCCTTATCTTCTCTTCCATCTTCCTTTCTTCAAACCTCTGGAACCAACTCCACCACCTTAGCTTCTTATTACCAAGCTTCAATTTCTTTATGCACTCATTCCAACGATATGGCTACCGGTCAAAGAAACTCCAATACTCAGCTTTTGGAAGAGCTAAAAGCCCTTAGCCAATCCCTCTACCAGTCCCACACATCCACCACTCGGAGAACTACTTCCCTTGCTCTTCCTCGTACTTCAGCTCCAGCTATTGATGAGGTCCCCGATGCTAAATTCGAAGATAATAAGCATATTGCCAGGCCCCGCGCCCGGCGTTTGTCCCTGTCACCCTGGCGTTCCAGGCTAAAGGCTGATGATGAAAACGATAGCCGGGATCAGGCCAGGGAATCTAATCAGTTAGAAGCAACAGCAGCGTTGTCAACAGAAAAGAAAGGGATATGGAACTGGAAGCCAATTCGAGCGCTTTCGCATATCGGGATGCAAAAGCTGAGCTGCTTGTTATCCGTTGAAGTTGTGACTGCGCAAGGCCTTCCTTCTTCCATGAATGGCCTGCGACTTTCCGTTTGTGTTCGGAAGAAAGAAACCAAAGATGGAGCTGTTAACACGATGCCGTCGCGGGTATCGCAAGGAGCTGCGGATTTCGAAGAGACTCTGTTTGTTAGGTGCAATGTGTATTGCAGTTATGGCAATGGAAAGCAGATGAAATTCGAGCCCCGCCCGTTCTGGATCTATCTGGCTGCGGTTGATGCCGAAGAGCTTGATTTTGGGAGGAACACTGTGAATTTGAGCCTGCTTATACAGGAGTCCGTGCAGAAGAGCTATGAAGGAACTCGGGTTCGTCAATGGGACATGAGTTTCAGTCTATCAGGGAAGGCCAAAGGGGGAGAACTCATTGTGAAATTGGGATTCCAGATCATGGAAAAAGACGGAGGAACTGGTATTTATAATCAAGCAGCAGGGGGGTTGAAGAGTAGCAAATCCAAGAATTTTTCATCGTCTTTCGCTCGTAAACAATCAAAAACATCTTTCAGTGTCCCTAGTCCGAGGATGGGGAGTCGGTCTGAAGCTTGGACTCCTTCACAGACAGGAGTGACGGCAGATCTTCAAGGGCTAGATGATTTGAACCTCGATGAACCGGGGGCTCCTTTGTCTTCTGTCACAATTCAGAAATCAGAAGAAGCAGAAAAGATTGAAGAGATTGACCTCCCAGAGTTTGATGTTGAAGACAAGGGAGTTGAAATTCAAGAGAAACAAGTGGGGGGAGAAGAAAAAGAACCCGAAGAAGCTTTCCAAGACAAATCGGCTTCAAGTGAGGTTGTTAAGGAGATGGTGAATGAGCACTTGCACCAGACAAGGTTAAACGAGCTTGATTCAATTGCGCAGCAGATCAAAGCTCTTGAATCTATGATGGGGGATGAAAAGATTGTCAAAATTGATGAAGAAACGGAATCACAAAGACTGGATGCCGATGAAGAAACTGTTACAAGGGAATTTCTGCAGATGTTGGAGGAAGAAGGAATCGATGAATTTAAACTTGATCAATCTGATATTCCACTTTTTCAACTTGAGAAAGCTGAAGACGATACTGCTAACGAATCTGATTCAAAGGTTTATCTCCCAGATCTAGGAAAGGGGTTAGGTTGTGTGGTTCAAACAAAAGATGGAGGCTACTTAGCCGCCGTGAATCCTTTGGATTCCTTGGTCTCTAGAAAAGACACACCAAAATTGGCAATGCAAGTGTCGAAACCAATGCTTATCCCATCAGACAAATCATTGATTGGCTTTGAACTATTTCAGAAGATGGCAGCTGTTGGAGTTGAGAAACTCAGCTCCCAGATTTTATCCTCGATGCCCCTGGATGATATCATGGGTAAAACTGCAGAACAGATAGCTTTGAAGGAATTGCTTCTGCAATTATCCAAGGAAGAAACAAGGAAGGTGCTAACTCGAGTGCGGCTCGTACCATTGCTGCTGTTAAAAGCATGGTGAATGCGATGAACACAGGCAGGAAAGAAAGGATTGCAACTGGGATTTGGAATGTGAATGAAGGTTCATTGACGGTAGAGGAAATTCTAGCATTTTCACTGCAGAAGATTGAGGGAATGGCTGTTGACGCCTTGAAAGTACAAGCAGAAATGGCAGAAGAAGAACCTCCCTTTGATGTTTCAGCTCTGACTGGAAAGACAACAACAACACAAGATCAACCGCTGGCTTCTGCTATTCCACTCGAGAATTACGGCTCGAATTCTTCGGAAACTCGGCTAGGAGACCTGAAATGCTGACGCTAGCATTGGTCGTGCAGCTACGGGATCCCATAAGGCGATACGAGGCAGTTGGAGGCCCTATATTGGTGCTCATTCATGCATCAGCAAGTGATACCAAAACAGACAAGAACGATGAAGACAAGACGTTCAAAATTATGAGCTTGCATGTCGGAGGCTTGAAGGTGCCAACCGCTGGTAAAAGGAACGTATGGGATAGTGAGAGGCACAGGCTAACTGCCATGCAGTGGTTGGTGTCATACGGTTTGGGCAAGCCTGGGAGGAAAGGAAAACATGTTGTGTCAAAGGGGCAAGAGACGTTGTGGAGCCTTTCCTCAAGAGTAATGGCTGACATGTGGCTCAAAACAATGAGGAATCCGGATGTCAAGTTCCCAAAGTAGAGAGATTTTCGGAAATGAAGGGAGCTTGGAGGTAGCAGATGGTTCTTGATTTCTTGCCTGCCAGCATTACTTATTTTATTCAAATTTGGAGTTTAATAAAGTTTTTCTTAATTGAGATTGATGCACTTGTAAGTAACTTTGTTTTAACACATAGATGTAACAATATCTGTCTCAAATAGCAATTTGGGGTAGTCCATGAAGTTTATAAACATGTTCAAGGTAGCTAAATTTTCTTCTTTAGTTCTTAGGAAGGTATCACATTGTTGCATATATTCACTGACCATAGACTTTTAACCCATGCCAATACAAATAAGATTTGATTCTCTAGTAGGTGGCTGGGATTATAGAGCACCCTTCTTGTGGAGAATTATGTAATGTCTCAATTCTCCCTTGCTTCCAACATAGACCTCGTTCTTAAACCTTAGGATGCCCTTAGAATAGGACCAGTCAACCAAGACTTCCTTTTTCCTATAACGGATTACACAATCTAGCCCCCCAAAAAGTTTAGCCAACCCTTTTTCTGTGTGGTTGTAGTCAATTTCTGTTTTAGTAAGTGTTTCAATGGAATGAGTTCCTTCAATGTAGTGTCTCTATTTTAAAATCGCCATTAGAATGATCAAACATTCCTTTTCTTAGAAAGACGTATCTGCATGCTTTGGTCTTAAAGCTTTACATAATTAAGCTATTGGCGTCTCTTCTAGAGAAAGAACAACTTCAATCCCTTTAGAGCTGCCATCAATCTCTAAGTAAAAGGGTTTAGTGAAATTTAGAAGAGCTACAACATGAGCTTTACGCATAGACTCTGTCAATGTTTCAAAAGCTCATTGACTTCTAGCAACCATACAAACCACTTATTTAAGAATCAAAATGACTCGATACAAGGAAAAAATTTGATTTTTGAGTTGAAGCGAGTTTTGCATTAGTAATGTATCATTCATATTTAAGAATCAAAATGACTCGATATCGACCCGACCCGAAATCAACAGACCCAAAAATATTCGACCCGGTATCAACCGACTTGATATTGACCTGATCCGACCCGATACCTGACCCGAATTATTATACACCCAAACTAAAATTGAACCTGACCCGACCCGAAACGAACCTAAATTGAATGAAGTCCAACTCGAAATTACCCGACACAAACGACCTGTTTGCCACCTATAATAATCGGTCAATCCTAGAAATCCTCTCATAGATTTGAAGTTTTTAGGGAGACACGAATTCCTAATTAATTTAATCTTTGAGGGATCAATTTCTAGCCCTTTTGAAGAAATGATATGCCCCAAATATTCAACTTGCCCCTATCCAATAAAACACTTGCTTCTCTTAAAGAATGGGTGATTAACTCTTAGCAATTCTAATATTTTTCTCAAAAAAATCCTTTTCTTATAAGTTAGAGCTACATACCAAGATGACATCAAAAAATACGAAAATGAACTTTCTCAAATAAGGGCTTTACCTTGAATATTTCCAACATTAGTTAGGCCAAAGGGCGTTACCTTGAATTTAAAATGGACATAATATGTTTTGAAAGCATTCTTTGATATGTGTTATTCCTTGATCCGAATATGTCAATACCTTGATATGAGATCAATTTTAGATAAGTAATTGGATCCAACCAACTCATCCAACATGTCTTCCACAATAGGCATATGAAATTTGTTCCTCACTGTCATTGTATTGAATTGTCTACAATCAACACACATCTCCATGTTTCATCTTTTTTAACAAATAAAAAAGGTGAAAAAAAAAATAATTTTGTTGGTTTGTATTATGAAGGAAACAAACATCTCATTGGTCTGCCTCTCCACTTCTGTATTCCAGTTGTATGGTCTTAAGGTAACAAGTTGTGCACCTAACTTACGAGTTATGACATGATCATGAACCCTTCTTGGTGGCACTCCTTGATGTTATTCAATAACTTTATAGTATTTTGTTATTAATGGTTGTAAGACTTTAGGAACTTTAATTTCTAAGGCTTCAATACTTAGTCGATAGACTTTTCCCTTAATTTTAGAGTTTTTCATGGTTAAATTTTGTATCTTCTCTCTTAAAATCACCTTCACATATAGTGTTTGTAGCACTGTACAATGTTATTCTTTCTTTAAACTTAGGGTTATCTCTTTAAAGTCCATCATTATTTTTGGTAATGCTCAAAGGGTGTAAGAGCACTTATCCCATATGGATAAGAAACATCGCTTGGTAAGGGTATATAAGGAGTCTTCCTTACCCTTAGTGAATGCGGTATGACAACTCCCTCACACGCGCGCCCCAGCTGCGGTCGGTCGTGGTCGTGGCTATGTCTTTGATACTTCCGCGTGCGTTTCATCTTTTTAGAGAAAATTTGGAAGAATTTCCTTATTACTTATATATTAAAAAAGGTGTTGAGAATTTTTTTAAAACACATTATTCGGGATATTATTTTTTTTATTACAGGAGCGTGTAATGTAACACCCTAAAAATGGGCCTAGATGTGAACCGGGTTGGACCGGTGGTTCGAGAGAACATGTTTCGGCAATTTGAATAGTTTCGGGAAAATAATTTTACAAAAGTGATTTTGGGGAAAATAAAATATGGAAAATGGTTTAAATTACTTAAATAATATTTTAAGTGAATTGGTAAGTTCAATTTGATGGAATTAATTCTGATTTTATGACATTTTAGTCTAGTGACTAAATTGAAAGTTTTCAAAATTGTTTTTGGTGACTAAATCGTAAAAGGATCAAAACTTAGAATCTTTAAGGAGCTATTTGATCATTCTTTTTCAACAGATTTCTCTATTAATTTTGGCTATTTTTAAAGTATTTTTAAATGGTTTAATAAATGGATAAATGAGGATTTAATTAAAAAGATCTTATTTTTCTAAAAACACTCTCTCACGTAACCACTTTTATCAAAAAATTTTTCTCTCAACTTTCTCAACAATCAAACTGAGATTTCTACTTCAAAATCTCCATGAATCAATCTTCATTGATTTCCTTTTAAATTTTCACTTGATTTCTTCCATTACTTTTGCAAAACCTCTTGGATTTCATCAAATCTTGGCCAATTAAGGAGAAATCAGCAAATAGATGTGATTTTTTTTTCTCTCCTCTAATTAAAGGTTCTTTAATGAAATTCCAAGTTCTTGATCCTTTGTTCTTGATTTACATTGTAGAATTGTGATTTAAACATTGATTTGTTAATTTAATTGAGTTTTCTTGGAAAAGTTATGGAAACTGAGTTTGATTTGTTTTGAGGATGGATTTAAGTGATTTATATCTTAATTTGGAAGTGTTTTAATGTGGAAAGGATTGATTAATCATTGGAATCCAAAACTATATGGATTGCTAGTTTTTAGGTTGTCTATAGTTGGTTTTTAGTGTGATCTAGTTGTTGTGGTGTTGCTGGAGATATAAGGACATGTTTATGTTGTTGTTGGATGTTAATTGATGTTAGTAATGTGCTAGAATCGTTAAATGTTGGCTGGGCTCTGTGTGAGTAAGGTTTGGTGATGTTCTTGTTGGTTTATAGAAAGGGTTCAAGGGGTTCTTGAGGATTGTTGTTGAGTTAATGGTTGCTGGAGAGTTTCAATATAGAGATGTGTTTTAATCCTCTGTTTTTGGCTTGGTAAAGCAGGGGAGCTGAATCCTTTGCATATCGAAAAGGCACGGGAGTTAAAGAGGCTTGAATCGCGCATCGACAAGCGAGCATTGGTTGTTGGTGAGTGGAAAAGTGTTTTATTGCTGTTAAAAGGTTTAAAAAAGAGTTGTGGGGGTTTAGATAAGGTTTGATACACCTATCTAAGCTCGTAAGTAAGTATCCATTGAGCTTTCTCTCGATTTTGACTTTTGTAAAATGAAATCTCATGCACATGTTTATGGTTTTATTACTCACTATATTATGCATGTTTTGAAAGTGAAAGTTGATGCGAATAAACATTGTTGATGGCTTTTGAGAATAGTATATGGTTTATGCAAGTATTTTGAGATTATGAACATACATGGTTTAGGGTAATTGTGTTGGAATGATTTGATGCATGTGTAAAACAGAGAGGTAATGTTGGTTACTGAATATATTGGCAAGTGGTTGTGTTTAAAATGTTATTGGATATAGTTGACTGGTCATAGGATTGAAATTGCACTATAAAAAGTCTCCTCATGTGTGTTGAGGGGTGTTAAAGTGTCTGTAATCTCCACCATGAGAACCGTAGTAGTTGAGGTGGGTAAATGTTCCGTTTTCTCCTGCTGATGGATTATACATCCAAACCGTAGAGCTGGGTAAATGTTCCGTTACCTCGGATTGAACCGTTAAGGTGGGCAAGTGTGTCGTTACTCCGACTGAGGTATGTATGTAAAGTGGTTGTGTGATCCACTTGAGAATCCATGTATCCGATGTGTTTTATGAATTGGAAAGTTACTTTTTTAGTCACTTGAAAGCCAATATATGAGATAATGTATCATGAGAAATGGATTATGTTTGTATAATGTGATTTATACATGTGTTGCTCTTTAAGCTTCTTATAAAGGCGGTGTGGTGTGAAGCTTAAATTGAGGTAGAGGTTGAATCCATGATACATGTCCTAGAAATGATTTAAATGTGCATATTTTGAGATGACACGAGAAGCATGAGATGTTTTACCATAAGTTGTTTACATGTGCTTTGAACTAAATGTTTTAAATGCATTGATAAGTGTTTTGTGGTTTCCCTCACTAAGCTTATTGCTTACGCTCTCTTTTCCTCATCAATGCAGAGAAATAGCTATCTCGGGCTGCACGTGAGCAAGAAGGATCCAAGGAATTGTCACTTTCCAAAGTATGGCTTTAATACATTTTAAGTAGTAATAAGAAGGCAATGTGACCGGGTTGTTTTGGGAGTTGTGTTGTGAGATTACTCCATGTTGTAATAGTTTGGATTATTGTTTTGGACTGATATGATGCTTTATACTTTTGTTTGAGGGGTTTGGAAAACATTAAGCATGCTTGGATAGAAATCATTCTCTTAGGTGTATGTTTGTTGATGCCATGCTTAGTGTGACCTCTTGAAAAGTTGCTATGGTTGATGTTTGAGTGCCTATGATGTTACATGATGTTTATATGTTGAATTGAGGGAGTTAGATTGAGCCAAAGAGTTATATGTTGGACCAAGAGGTCATTACAGGTCCAACCGTACCGCTACAGCCCCTCAAGTGTCGGTAAGCGAGGACTTATCACTGCTCAAATGGGACAATTTTTTCTAGTCATATCGATACACCTGGTAACTCGTATCGGTACGCCTAGTTATGTAAACAGTGAATGTTTTGGTACACGAAGCACTATTCTGGTACGAAGTTTATAGCCACTAGAATCTGATATTTCAAAATTAACCAAGTCGTACCGATACGCTTGAGGATCGTATCCGTATGCCACTGCCTAATGAACTGTATCGATATGGTGGACAACCGTGGTAGTTAAATTGGTTGGTATGCTGACTAAAGTTTGAGATGATAACATTTTGGCCCCTTTTTCTTATACATGCACACCTTAGGATCTAAGAATGCATCTAGAAAAGATAAAAGAAAAAAATGGATTAGTTTGAATGTAAGTTTTTTAGGGTTTATCCCGGTAAACCCTAATATAGCTCACTCAGTTCAATCTTGCGACTAGACCGGGTCAAAGGGTTGCATTTGGTGGTATCAGAGCCGTGTTAGGATTGTTGGGAGATGGATTTTGGTTGTTTGTATGATTGAATATGTTACTTGAAATGCACGTTGATTGAATTTGAGGAATTGTATCTGATATGTGTATGTTTGGAAGTTAAACCATGAGGCACATTGCCTTATTACTACTTGAGTTAAATGATTTTGTTTTCAAACAAGAGTGACTTGGATTCTTGCTGCGAGCTGGCCTAATTATTTTATTTTGTTGCATTATAATGTCTATACTCATATTTTTTATTATGGGACCGAGATGAGAGACTGGAGCTCACATGGGTAGCGTTGAGGATACGCATAATGAAGAGTTGCCTCCTCCGCCACTGATTCCTCCTGCTGGTGTTGGAGTAGAGGGAAATACACCTTACATACCGCAAGTACCTATTTTTGGTGATATGACACCGTTGGTACAAGCAATGATGGGAGCTTTCTAAGAGGCCATGGCTGGAGTGCATGTACCTGGACCGATGCTTTCAGCTGTTAACACTAGTTTACCTCTGGAGCGTTTGCATAGCTTGAGTGGTGTTGTGTTTTGAGGGTTGGTTCCTAAAGCAGCCGAATAGTGGTTTTCAAGTACCAAAAGGATCCATGGCCAGATGGAGTGTACGGATGTATGTAAGCAGGGATGTATTGTATCGTTGCTCCAGGGTGATGCGTACAGATGGTGGACAACTGTGATCGCGGGAATAGAGCCTGCTAATGTTAAATGGGAGTTCTTCTATGAGGCTTTCAAGAAAAAGTATTTGGGAACTCGGTACAAGGATGCGAAGAAAAGAGAGTTTATGGCTTTGGAGCAGGGGAACATGTCTATTTTCGAGAATGAGATCCAGTTTTTTCGGCTGAGTAAGTATGCTCCTGAGTTGGTTCCAAACGAGCGGGGGGAGGTGTGATCGACTCCAATACGAGTTGATCAAGGAAGAAAAGTCGTACATGTTGGCCACCGATTATACTGAGTTTGATGTCCTGGTGTCACGGGCGAAGGACATAGAACATAATCTGGGTTTGTCTGTTCGTTCTGGGGTTCTTCGTCTAGGAAGATGAGTGTTGAGTTTGATGCTAGCCGAGATCATTATAAGAGGTATAAATATCGAAGGTACCATCCAGATCAAAGGCGGTAAGGATATGGTGCTGGACATGGATTTCAGGGTCAAAATGCTCATGCTGGAGTTTCCGAGTGTAGGAGATGTAGCTAAAGGCATTCGAAAGAGTGATGGGGTGCTATACGCACTTGTTGGAGTTGTAGATCGAGGGATTATCTTCGTAGGGATTGTTCGCAGTTGGCCGGAGAGGGTCAGGCTAATGCACCTGTGGTTGAAGTGCAGAGAGGTCGTGGGCGCGACCGTGGACATTTACAGTGCAGGATGATGGACAGAGAGTGGTAGCGCACACCTTGGCAATCCAGCCAGAGGATGGTGGACCGGCAAGTGTTTTTGCTCACCGTGCTAGAAGGAATGATACATACATAATTGTAGGTACCTTTACCTTGCAGTCAATACATTTGTTATCTTTGATTGATTTTCGTTCTACGCATTCCTACATTTTGCACGAGCATGCATGTGTGTTGGATTTACCTATTGAGTTGTTAGATGTTGGTATGTGGGTAACCAGTTCCTTTGGTGAGACGGTTATGTCTAGAAAGTTGTATAAGAGTTGTCCTTTGATGGTTCAAGGACATGTGTTTGAAGCTAATCTGATGGAGTTGTCGATTCACAGTTTTGACGTGATTCTAGGCGTGGATTGGCTATCACATCACAAGGCTGTAGTGGATTTTGAGGCTAAGCGGGTTTCTTTGAAACTTGCTGAAGATTACGAAGTTCTGGTTGTGGGCGAGAATGTCAGGTTCATGTCGAATGTGGTCTCTGCGTTGGAAGCGCAGAGGTTGTTGGAGTTTGGGGGTCAAGCATACCGGTGTTGTTTGTGAAGAAGAATGATGGCACAATGAGGATGTGCATCGATTATCGGTAACTAAACAAGTTTATGATCAAGAACAAGTATCCTTTGTCGGTGATTGATGATTTGTTTGATTAGTTTAAGGGTGCAACAGTTTTTCTAAGATTGATCTACGGTCAGGATATTATCAGTTGAAGGTGAAAGATAATGATGTGTCAAAGATAGCATTTTGCACACGTTATGGGCATTACTAGTTCTCAGTGATGCCGTTTAGTTTGACCAATGCGCCGACAACGTTCATTGATATGATGAATAAGGTGTCCATGAATTTTTGGATCAATTCGTGGTAGTGTTCATTGATGACGTCCTTGTGTACTCTCGTACCGAGGAAGATCACGATCGACATCTCCGAATTGTGTTACAAGTTCTGTTGGACAACAAGCTCTATGCCAAATTAAGTAAATGCAAGTTTTGGATCAAGTAGGTGGATTTCCTTGGGCATGTTGTTTCGGACGAGGGTATATGTGTGGATTCGTAGAAAGTCGAGGACATAGTGAATTGGAAGCCACTAAAATTTGTCTCGGAGGTTTAGAGTTTTCTGAGGTTGGTAGGATATTACCGACGGTTTGTGGATGGGTTTTCAAGGATAACAGCCCCTTTGACGAAGTTGTTACAAAAAGATGTGGGTTTCGAGTGGACAGAAGTTAGGCAGCAAGCTTTCAATAAGCTGAAGGAGGCTTTGACACACGCTCCAATCTTGATTCAGCCAAAGTTAGGAAAGGAGTTTGCTGTGTATAGTGATGCGTCTTACGTGGGTTTGGGATGCGTGTTGATGCAAGAGGGAAGGGTAGTCACGTATGCATCTAGGCAGTTGAAGATGCATGAGCGTAATTACCCTACACACGATCTTGAGTTGGTTGCGGCGGTGTTTGCCTTGAAGATTTGGCGACACTATCTCTATGGTGAGAAGTGTGTTGTTTGCACTGATAACAAAAGTTTGAAATATCTGATGCCTCAGAGGGAGTTAAATCTTAGACAATGAAGGTGGTTGGACCTGTTGAAGGATTATGATCTGACCATTGAGTACCATTCTGGGAAGGCGAACGTGGTAGTGGATGCTTTGAGTAGGAAGGTCACAATAGAGTTGAGAGTGATGTTTGCGCGGCTGAGTGTGTCACGAGATGGAGGGTTGCTAGCGGAGTTGCAAGTGAATCCTTCGATGTTGCAGTTGATCAAGGAGAAGCAACCTTTTGATGATGAGTTAGTGTCGTGTGTTAAGGATATCTTGGATGGGAAGCAAACGAATTTTGGCTTTAGTGAAGATGGGGTTTTCTGTTTCAAATATCAGGTAGTGGTGTCGAATTATGTAGACATGAGGCACACTATTTTGATAGAGGCACATTCGAGTCCTTTTGCGATGCATTTAGAGAGTACGAAAATGTATCAGGATTTGAAGAAAGAGTATTTTTGGGTTGATTTGAAGAAAGATGGTGCGAAGTTTGTGGCTCGTTGTATGGTTTGCCAATGTGTTAAGGCTGAACATCAGTTTCCATCAGGGTTGTTGCAACCGTTGAGGGTTCCTGAGTGGAAATGGGAGAGGATCACCATGGATTTTCGTTATGGGTTACCTTTGATGCCGTCAAAGAAAAATTATGTTTGGGTGGTCTTGGATAGGTTTACGAAGTGTGCACATTTCCTAGCTGTGCATACAATGTATATTCAAGATAAGTTGGCAGAGTTATATATCGCAGAGATCGTGAGGTTGCATGGCGTACCAAAGTCTATTGTGTTTGATATAGATCCAGCATTTCACTATGAGGTTCTGGAAATGTTTACATAGGGCCTTGGGTACACTGTTGAACTTTAGTATCTCGTATCATCCGCAAATGGATGGTTAGACGAAACGTGTTATCCAAGCGCTGGAGGATATGTTGTGGTGTTGTATCATAGATTTTCAGGGATCGTGGTAAAAGCAGTTGCCATTAGTGGAGTTTGCTTATAATAACAGTTATCAAGCTAGTATCCAGATGGCTCCATACGAGGCTTTGTATGGGAAAAGATATAGTACGTCGCTTTGTTGGGCGGAGGTAGGAGAAAAGTATGTTTCTTTGCCGCATACGTTGAAAGATACCAATGAGAAAGCAAAGCTGATTAGTGATTGGTTGAAGGCAGCTTCAGATCGACAAAAGTCCTATGCTGATTTGAAGCGACAAGAAACTGAGTATGCAGTTGGTGATTGTGTGTTTTTGAAGGTTTCACCTTGGTTAAGGTAATAAGGTTTGGGCGGAAGGGAATTTGAGCACTAGGTTCATTGGACCGTATAAGGTGTTAGAGCGCGTTGGTCCTGTTGCGTATAGATTGAGGTTGTCGGCTGAGTTAGAAATGATACATGATGTTTTCCATGTGTCTATGTTACGGAGGTATAGATTGGATCCTTCGCATGTTATGCTTGTTGAGGAAATTGAGTTGAATCCGGAATTGACCTATAATGAGGAACCTGTGAGGATTCTGGATTCGAGTAGCAAAGTTCTCCGCAGAAAAAACATAGAGTTGGTAAAGGTGTTGTGGCGACACCGCGGTGTAGAGGAAGCTACATGGGAGAGCAAAAAGGATATGTTGAAGCAGTTCCCTCATCTCTTTCCACCAGGAGAATTCGAAGGACGAAATTTCTTAAAAGGGGGAGAGTTGTAACGCCCTAAAAATGGGCCTAGATGTGGACCTGCTTGGACCGGTGTTTCGAGAGAACCGGTTTCTGCAATTTAAATAGTTTCAGGAAAATAATTTTATGGAAGTGATTTTGGGGAAAATAAATTATGGAAAATGGTTTAAATTACCTAAATAATATTTTAAGTAAATTGGTAAGTTCAATTTGATGGAATTAATTTTGATTTTATGACATTTTAATCTAGTGACTAAATTGAAAGTTTTCACAGCTGTTTTTGGTGACTAAATCGAAAAAGGATCAAAACTTAGAATCTTTAAGGAGCTATTTGATCAATCCTTTTCAAAATATTCCTCTCTTAAATTTGGGTATTGTTAAAGTAAATTAGGTTTATTTCACGCTTATATGTCAAATATCTGCTTCAGATGACCATCCATGCTCAAAAATTGACAAAACAAGATTCACGGACTGAAACGAAAGAAAATATAACTGGCCTTCCATGACATTAATAGATTTAACGACATCCGTATCGATACGCCGAGACCTGTATCGATACGGTTGTGAACACATCGTTTCGATACGATGAGGCCCGTAGTGGTACGCTTCTTCAAGTTTAAAATACGGTTTAAAATCATTTCACATCGTACCGATACGGTCCTTTGATGTTTTGGTACGTAACTTCGTCTCCAAAAAGTAAAATTCTAGTGACCACTAGGCGTACCAAAACGCCCCATGCCTGTATCGATACACTCTAGCTTTGTTTGTTTGTCTATACCGAAACACCTCTGCCTGTACTGAAATGCCTTGGCCTTAATGCCTAGCCGTACCGATACGGTCCCTCGCGTATCGATACGCTCTGCGCCTATAATGTCAAGATTAGCTGGTTTTTCACACAATTCTATATGCAATTGGCCCCTATCAACTTTCAAACATGCATACACTTCAATATACATAACCTAACATTTATACCAAGATTAGGCAAACAAAACAACATCATGCTTCCAAAGGACCACTCTAGAGGCATGCTTCCTAGACCACTTTGCCAAACATACCAAAATGCACAATTAGGCCATTCTCAGCATAAGCAACATGCCAACACACTTAACATAGCATACTAAACTTGGTCAAACCAGCACGACATAGCAATCCATAAGGAAACTCTATATGCATACCTACACATCCATTTAACCACAACCATAGATGAGTAACACCATCAAGCTAAATAACATATAACCATCATCAAAAACCAGCATAGAATCATTCAAAAGAACCAAACGGATTTACAACTCCCAAAAACCTTGGCAAACACATTGCCTTATTAACCGGAAACATAAACCGAGTTCATACTCAAAAGTAGTTTATCTCTTGGATCCTTGCAAACCTTTCCTTCGCTGCCCCGAACTTTAATGCTCTGCATCATTAGGAAAAAAGAGCACATCATTAGGATGCTCATAAACAATGATGCACTAAAACCATTTAAAAACCACATGCTTGCTTTTCCCAAAACATGCTTACAACCAAAGCATTTTCCCATGATTCTAACCGAATCAAAACAAATAATCAACATTTAACATCATATACAATCCATGCTTAATTCCAAAAGCATTTTAAACAAACCATGCTTAAATCCCAAAGCATTACAAACAAGGTTCAACACATGAACTTTCTCATATATTGGCATTTATAGTGACCCTGGTAGACTACCTCTATCCTATACATATATCTCTCATACCATGCCTAGTTAAACCGCATGATATCCCAAACCTTGCCTAGTTAAACCGCAAGATTTGACACTCTCGCCTAGTTAAATCGTTAGATCTTACCCTTGCCTAGTTAATCCGCAAGATCACCCTTAATTTGGGTTGCCTAGTTAAACCGCAAGTCCCCAAATGAGGTCCCCAACAGTCCGAGTGGCCTTGTTACACCACCATACCTCAAGAACCCATGGCCACGATCGATTTTGTTCATATTTTAAAGTGCACTTTTAATCCTATGGCATGCCAACTATATCCGATTGTTTTCTCACCTTATCAAATAGCCAATATATCATTTACAAAACCATTTACTTACTGTTTTACAATGGATTTCATATAAATCCACATATGCAATTCTCATTGCTAATGCAATAACACCATTCCCAACCGGAATGAAACCCAATGCTCAATAGCATTTAATATACTTTCAAACCCCTGCATATGTACTCAAAATCATGCATTACCAGTAAGTAAATCATACCATGTTTATCATCAAAACATGCAAACAACATGCTCATATCTAAGCCGATATTCAAGAGCAAAATAAGGGAAACTTACTTCCGAGCTTAGGTAAGTGTCTCACACTTATCCTAAACTTCCAACAACCTTTACAAACCTTTGTAAAGCTTTTAAAACCAGTTTCCACTCACTGATACGCCTCACCTTCCTTGCCAACACGAATCAAGCTCCGGGCAAGACACCAAACAACGTCAAGCTTCGTCGCCTTGACTATCCCCTATTTTCAACACATAAAACCAGAGGATAAATGCATTAAATGCATTCAAACCATTACCTAACAGCAATCTCCCGCAACTCCCAAGTTGCCCACTCAAAAACCATCCGAAACATACCGAAATCAACATTAAACGTTTCCAAAACTTAACCCATCCATAAATCAACAATTCAAGCCATCAACCAACATCTAATAACATCCAAAAACCCTTTCCTAACATCCTTTTACCTCCAGCAAAGATTAAACTTGATTATCTCCACAATAACTCAAAACTAGAAACCTAACTAATTAAAGATTCAAGAATTTCGGGATTCTATTGATAAAAACAACTTATCAACATCAAAATACATCCAAAACATATATTAAATCAATCTCAATTACTGGAAATCAAATCCACTTCGAAAATCACCATGTTTCATTGAAATTTCCAAAATAACTCAATTAAACATGGATAAAACATTAAAACCACATTACAACTTATAAATCTAGGATCAAATACTTGGGAATATCAATAAAGAACCATTTAATAGAGGAGATCACGGACCTTACCCATGTTATGTGATTACTCCCTCAATTGGCTTGTTTAAAGTTAAGAAAATGCAAGATTTCAATGAGATTTTGCAAAACAAAGTTAAAGGAACAAATTAAAATCAATAATCTGAGTGAAAAGAGTCCCTCACCTCTGGATTTTAATAAAATTATGAGTGTTTGGAAGAAAAGAAGTTGAGAGAAAAGGTTTAGGAAAAAGTTATGCAAATTTCTTTTAAAAGCTAATAACTAACTTTAGATATTTAATCCTTATTAACACCCTTTTAAAACACATGTTTAAAATGTTTTAATTGAAGAGAGAAATCACCAGCAAACACTTGGTAGATTAGCTCCTTAAGGATTCTAAGGATTTGACCCTTTGATTTTAGTCACTTTAAAACAATTTTCAAAAATCACATTTTAGTCACTAACCCTAAATGTCATATTTCCAAATTCCTTTTTCTAAAATTGATTCCACAAAAAATCAATATATAATAAAAGATGATTTTTAACTATTTTCCCATATTTTTATCTTACCAAAAATATACGATCCCGAATTTAACTTGAATCTCTAACCCGGTCCCCGGACCATCTAATAAACCTCAAAACCGCTAAGCCCAAAACAAGGGTGTTATGGTAAGTATATGGTTTATACTTGTGATTTAAAGCATTGTTGTTGCTTTGGAAAAATGGTTTGGTTAATGCTTGTTAAAAACAGTGAGATAAATGTTAAATGGTTAATTATATTGACAAGTGATGTGGTTTTAAAATTGTTATCAGATATAGTTGGTCGGCCATAGGATTGAGTGCACTACAATAAGTCACCTTGGATGTTGAGGGGTTTAGATCATGTACCGAAAACTCCATCCGAGTACCCTAACGGTAGAAGGGGTTAAACAATACCGTAGACTCCCGTTAGTGGATTAAGCGTCTAACCGATGATTGGGGTTGGTGTCCCTGTGGGTTGAAAGGTGCACCCGGTTTTGCTATTCCGGTTGAGATGGCTTGAAGTGTTGGTTGAACACTTGTTGAATCCGTGTATCCGATGAACTCTTTTGTTAATGGACTTGTTTAATGATCACTTGTAAGCCAATATAATTGTTGTTGATGTATCATTGGAAAGTTTATGTTGTATAATGTGATTTATACATGTTTACTCTATAAGCTTTGCATATGGTAGTTATGCATGAGAAGGTTTAAATTGAGGTTGAGCAATGGGACTTGCTGTTGGTTAATGATAAATATTGTATATGGTTTAATATGTTGGGCTTTAAAGATGTTAAGTGCATGGTTTAAGGGCATGTTGATGATGTTTTAAATGTTGTTGAAACATGATTTTGAAATGAGATTTCAATGAGTTATTAAGAAATGATTTTAAATGAATTGAGGGTGTTTTGTTTGTGAGCGCTCCTCACTAAGCCTTGCGTGCTTACGCTCTTATTGTCCATCAATGCAGAGAATTGAGAGCTTTGGAGGCAGCAAGGAGCAAGGGATCCTAGCAAGACTTGTTTACCAAAGTATGTTTTGATTAGACTATAAGTAATAAAGGCAATGGGGTGCTCGTTTTGGTTTTGGGAGATGTTTTGATAAACTTCATGTTTGAGAAAGTTTGTTTGGTTTTTCTAAAGTTTTAAATGGCCTTTATGGTTTGGTTTTGGTGATGGTTTGGAGTTTCATGTTTTACTTGAATGGTTTCTAGGTTGCATGCCTATAGATTTTCGTTTGATGCAAAATGTCATGAATTGATGTTGAATTTGTGATGCTATGCTGTGAATGGTATCCAGAATATGTTGGATGTATGTTAGAAGCATGTTAGGGTGTTTTGGATAGGCTAAAAGCTTGTTAAACCAACTAAATGTGACATTACAGGCCCAAGCGTACCGATACGCAGGGGACCGTATCGGTACGGCTAGGCAAAATCAAGAATAATGTTTCGATACGGGCTTGGGTGTACTGGTATGAATTTTCTTTACTAGAATCTATTTTTTTGGGACAAAACTCGTGTACCAAAACATTACCATACCGTATTGGTCGGTTGTCAAACATTTACGAACTGCCAGTTAGGCGTATCGAAACGGGTTGTAGTGTATCAAAACAGTACATGCTTGTGTAAGGCACCGTATCGATACAATGGCATGCGTATCGGTACGATTGTCTGTTATTTCAGTTAATGTCATGGAAGTGAAGTTTCGTTTTCTTGCATTTTGGTCCCTAAATGTTGTGGATGCAATTGAATGAGTTTGGATGCTCGAATCGAGTTGATTTTCGAGATGAGAACATGAAACCTGCTTAATTAAAGGTTGGTAACTTAAAAATGTGCTAAGTCTCTTTAGTTTGATCAAATTGCAATTTGGTCCCTAGATTGCAATTGAGCCAATTGGATGTCAAATCCATGCCCGATTGAGTTGAGTTTTCACTAGATGACAATATGAACATATATGTTAATGATTTTGCATTTAGACAAGATAAAAGGAAAAAATGATTGCATTTCAGTTTCTTTCTCTTATGGTTTACCTCGGTAAACCTAATATAGCTCGCTAAGTTCGGTCTTGCGACTAGGCCGGGTCGAGGGGGCTACAGTTTGAGTGCCTATGATGTTACATGATGTTTATATGTTGAATTGTGGAAGTTAGATTGAGCCAAAGAGTCATATGTTGGACCTAGAGGTCATTACTAGTCCTACCGTACCGGTACAATCCTTCAGGTGTCGGTACGCGAGGACTTATCACGGCTCAAATGGGGCAATTTTGTCCAGTTGTATCGATACACCTGGTAACCATATCGGTACGCCTAGTTATGTAAACATTGAAGGTTTTGTTACATAAGGCACTATTCCGGTACAGTTTATAGCCACTGGAATTCGATCTTTCAAAATTAACCAAGCCATACCGATACGCTTGAGGACTATATCGGTAAGCTACTGCCTAATGAACTGTATCGATACGGTGGACACCCGTACCAAAACCGAGGTAGTTAAATTGGTTGGTATGCTGACTGAAGTTTGAGATGATTGCATTTTGGCCCCTGTTTCTTATATATGCAATTAAATGTGTATGAATGATCATTTTGGGATGTAATTCAACATGATGACTTGAAAGATGACTAATTGAGGATTGGAAACTTTAATTTTATAAAAGCCTTGTAAATAATAGAAATTATGTCTTAGTCCCTAGAATGCGGACTCGAGCAATTAGATATCAAAATGACGTCCGATTGAGTTGAGATTTTAACCATGACATGCATGCACAGCTTAGGATCTAAGAATACATCTAGAAAAGATAAAAGAAAAAATGGATCGGTTTGAATGTAAGTTTCTTCAAGGTTTATCTCGATAAACCCTAATGTAGCTCACTCAGTTCGATCTTGCGACTAGACCAGGTCAAGGGGGTTACATGTAAAATGCAAGTTTACATCACTGTAATAAGCTATAATTAAGACGCGTTTAAACACTACTTTATTGTCGTGTAATGCATTGTCCGTACAGTTGCTGTACATAATGAATCTAGATAGTTTTGAGGCTAGATTGATTGCTTCGGTACAATTATTTTTTTGCCAGTCAATGGTTTTTATATCAATCTAGGATTTTATGTTGTAATTAAATCAATCTTGGATTTATGCTATAATTATAATTGTGTTTTTATCGTTTTAACCTTGATTTTCCACTACAAATAGAGGCTCTCTACAACCATTTTAGATCATCCAAACATTCTCAATACACTTCTCTCTCTCGGTTTCTAAATATTTTTCCAGTTCTTTTTCTGGTGATAAGTGAAGAGCAGTACCACCGCAAGTCCACTCTAATATTCGGGTGAACAAATATTTAGAGAGTCTATGCTAACCTCAGGGGACGACCGCCTATAAGCAGCGATTACACACATCGAGGAAAAATCGCTTCTAAGGAAGTGGTTTATACCTCAACATAATTATTTTTATCTGCCTTTATTTTTAGTTTATTTTATCCAGTCAATGCTAATGATTTGGTCTTGCAGTATCTTTACCAACAACTATAATGTTGTCTTTTCATTCAGTCTACTCCCAACACCATATCACTTCCTTTAATCTTATGCACTTTGGAATCATGTTTAAAATAATGACTCTTTATCTTCCACCCTAGCTAATTACTCGTACTATGAAGTTTTTCACCATTAGCTATTGTTATGACTAAGGATTAGCGTATACCAGCTTTATTCCTTTCCAAATCCATCCAGATGTCATGAAGTTGTGTGTGCTACCAATATCAACCAATATGCTCAATGACTTTTCTTTAATGTCACCTTATATCCTTGTAGTAGTATGTCCCACATACATATTAATGCATTATGGAAATCTTCAGTGTTTCTTCATCTTGTTCCCCTTTCACTAGTGTTATCTCGCTTTGGTTCTCTTTTTCCCCTAATGTATTCTTTGCTCCAACAACCTTTTGCTCATAGTTTTCTTCTATTATGTTAAGTTGTCTTTTCTTGCATTGATGACAAGGGCTAAACTGCTCTCAACATTTGAAAAAAATGTTATGAGTTCTATTGTATTTAAACAATCTTTGTTTCTTGTTGTTTAGAGTGGGATTAATTTTTTGAATTTTTGTAGTGGATTGGGTGTAAGATTCTTGAGTGTGGTGAAAGTAGAGTAAGGAATGGTTTTTGGAGGATAGTTATATTTCTTTCTCTCAATTTTTGGATACAACTTATATAACTTATTTTTCTTGTAAGAATTAATTAAGACTATTGGTTCATGCACCATGGCCCTATGCTTGATTACTTTTTAAATTCAGTAACAAAGCTAGCCATAAAGTAACTCTCATCCAGATAAGGGTTATGCTATTTTTTTTGCTCGATAAAGTATGATTTTATTTAAGAATCATATAAATTCTATACCAACGGTTGTATGCCTCATTAAAAATCAACGGTTGTATGCATAAGGGTTATGCTGTAACATGAAAGGTTTTAGCTTCTTGAATCTTTCATGGTATTCTTCAACTGTTAACTTCTGCACTAGCTTGTTAAATTCTTCAATTATATCCATAACACCAAAAAAATTATATCGAATTTTTTCAACTTTCGATGATCAGAAATTATTTTTTTGAAAACTATTATCGAATTTAAGATTTCTAAAATATGATTAAATATAGGGTAAACTACATAAATGACCACTCAACTATAAGGTTGGTCTCAATTTTACCACTATACTTCTAATTGAAGCAATAAGACTACTCAACTATGTAAATGGACTCAATGTGACCACTTGTCGTTAAAACCTAATTGAGGGAGTGATGTGGCAGTTAGTAAAAAATTGTATAATTACACATTTGGTCCTCGTTACTTATACATTTTATCAATTTGATCTTAATTTTAATTTAATAAAACAAATTACACATCCAATTAGGTGGTGACATGTGTCATCACCTTATTGGAGGAATTTAATTATTCACCACCTGTTTGAAAGAGGAAAACAAAATCAAGAAAATTTGCACTGGGTGGGACTAGAACCCGGGTAAAGCAGGGGAAAGGGGAGTGATTTAGCCCTGAGCCAAGCACAAGTTTTTGCTATGAATCACTAACTTTAATGTATGTCTTATTGTTTTCTACATTTATTTTTTTAATTCCACATATATAATCATCGAATTAATTTTTTTAATTTAATTAAAAATCTCAATTAATTTATATATAATAAATTAAAATTTTTAAATTATAATAAAAATTCATTTAGAGAATCTAAAATCTCAATTAAATTATTATATTTTTTAAATTTAACATATATAATCGTTGAATCAATGATTTTAATTTATTATAATTTTTTATATTTATTTTTTAAATAAATATAAATATAACACAAATCACAAGATAAATTAATTTAAATTATATTTGTGAGTTTAGATTGGCTAAATGAATTTTTAATATAACAAAAATCAAAAGATAAATTCATTTGAATTATGTTCATGAGTTTGGATTCCTAAATGAATTTCTATTATATATGTGAAACTAAAAAAATAAATGTAGAAAACCATAAGACATATATTAAAGTTAGTGATTCATAGCACAAACTTGTGCTTGGTGCAGTGCTTGGGTCACTCCCCTTACTCGGGTACAAGTCCCATCCAACGCAAGTTTTTTTTTTTGTTTTTCTCCTTTAAATAGGTGGTGACAGGTGTCACCACCTGATTGGAGGAGGAAAATAAATTTATTAAATCAAATATAAATAATTAAATTCCTCAAATAAGGTGATGACACGTGTCACCACCTAATTGGATGTGTAATTTATTTTATTAAATTAAAATTAGGACCAAATTGATAGAATGTATAATTAATGAGGACAAATGTGTAATTATACAAATTTTTACCAACTGCCATCACTCTCTTAGTTAGGTTTTAACGCAGGTGGTCACATTGAGTCCATTTACATAGTTGAATGGTCTTATTGCTTCAATTAAAAGTATAGTGGTCAAATCGAGACAACCCCATAGTTGAGTGGTCATTTATATAGTTTACCCTTAAATATATGACATCGTTGGTTCCTAAAATGTAACCGAATACCTCAAAATTTTGGTTAGTGACCAAAATGTAAAATTCAAAAAGTTTGGTGCCAAAGTGTAAATTTCAAAAAGTTTATGGACTAAGTTGTAATTTTCAAAAGCTATGTAATTTAGTCCCATAATTGAATAGTTCACCTTCAAGAGTGGCATTTTCATGTTACTCGGATTTTTGATACGGATTTTGTATTAAGAGCTATAAAGCTTTAAAGTTCGGGTAAAATCTAGATAATCGAATTTAATCGAATAAATGAGAAATCTTTTATGAGATATTTTATTAAAATAAGGCAAGGGTAAAAATGTCATTTTCATGTCTTATTTTAATGGAAATTAATATGGATCATTGGATTAAAGATTACTTTTCCATGTGTAATCTTAGCCATTGGATGAAAAATGGCAAGATGGTAATTTTTGAAGATGGCAAGGGCAAAGTTGGTAATCACTAACTCCTTGGATTGTTTTGGGCCCTTGGTTTGGTAGGTAGACATGTGTCATGGTATGGAGCATTGGATTTCAAGGGTAAAAAGGACATTTGATATTAAAATGAATTTTAAATTCATTTTAGTTATATTAAGGACAAGTGGCCAAAATTGAATTAATAGAAATTTCAAGACTTCTTCATCATCTTTCTTCAAGGAGCATTGGATTTCAAATTCATTTTAGTTATATTAAGGACAAGCAATAACTTATATGATAAGAAATATATACTTATTGGTCTGCTTGGATATTTCATAAAGTAGATAAATGTCTTACTTGATATGTATTTGAGTATTACTTGTATATTTATGCATGTGTGAATATATATAAATTCATATATATATATATATATATATATATTTATAAGTACATATGTTTGGTTCGACTAGTTTGCTCCAAATTGGTCAACCATCGTTCAAGCTTAGAATTACATTTGTTAAGATAATTAATGAAACTTTAGTTTTGACCATGATTTAGCAATCACTTTAAACTGTTCCACTAAGGGTTTATTTATGAATTATTTCATTACTTTCAGGTTAAGGCTTGCTAGTGGTCACTCTTGGAGCTTGGATCAATCACAAGTACATAAAGTGTATTTTGTAATCTCTTTTGATAGAACTCCTAGATGGGTGGTAACATGTTTTGTAATGCATATAGTTTGATAATTAAACTTGGGTATGTAAAGTTATGCATCCAGTATTTCTAAATGCTTGTAATAGCCTATCTAATGTTTGTTATGGTTGTATATCTTAAGTTGGCATGTAATGGTCTTGAGCTAATTCTACATATATGTATGATCTAGCATGCCCTATAATTGTTGTTTGCTAAATCTTCTGATTGATGTTGTGAGTATACTTAAGTGATTATTGGTTGTCTATAGTACTTGATAAACCAGTTAAGATTGTATGTTACTTGAATGGCAAACTGTTGAGTAAAACAATAAAATGTTAACATGTTGTCCTTAATTGTATGATTATTGTGATCAACTAGTATGTTGTGTAAATGATGAATTGATTTTGATTGGTTACTATATTATCCGAAAGTATAAGATAGTACTTGGTTATGAAAATTGGCTCCTAACATGTCAACATGTTAATATTTTGTCCATGCTTGTTCGAGTGTAACAATGTAGATTTTATAATATTGACCAAACAAATAAATTAGTATTGGTAGGTAATAGACAAATCTGGTTTGTTAGTTTAAGACAATAATATTTTATTGACCTTGATGTCAAAGAAATAATTTGACTTTTATCTCAATGTTTATCTTTCTTTCGAAAGATAATTCTCAAGCATGTTAAACAATTAATTTCCTATTATGAAATAGGTCTTCTAAGGTTTAAGTATGATTTTCTTTATTTGAGCTATGTATTAAAGTTTGGGCTTCATTCTGCTTGTTTGGCTATGCTGCTTTTGATGGTTTAATATATAGGTATGCTTATTGATTCTTTGTTGTGTGAGTGATTGCTAGCCATTAGTACTCTTTAATTAGGTTTATCTCCTATACCAGTAATGGGGTTTTACAAGTTTAAAGTCTCGGGATGGGTTAAAAACCTTCCCGAGTACCTTCTCAATTTAATTATGATTCTTTATGTTTGTGCTAGAAAATGCTTAAGCTAAGCTTGGATCTAAGGTAAGTGGCTACTTGTTAAAATACCCTATGTTAAGCAAATATTTGATAATAAGTGTATTTGAAATTAAGGATTGAAATTTTGATTGTATTTATGTGCAAGTTAAAACTAGAAGAAAATCAAGATATGACATATTGGTTAAATGTCCTTAAAATTATAAGCATGATGAAATCTATATGTGTATTTATGCGTATCATAAGTTATGTAATATGAAATGTGATCCGATATTCTGATAAGGAGCAATGCTCATTCGTTTATGCTATGATAAGATTATAACATGTACATGATTACATGAATATGGAGCTAAGCTCAATTTTGATATGATAAGATAAGAAGATGTGAAAAGCCTTGGTCTCAAGTTGGTCTTAGGTATAGTTGGCATGCCATAGAGTCTATAGAGCTCATGTTTAGGGTGGACTACGGTCCTTGTTTGGCGACAGTAGGAGGGAAGTGTTTGGTCACTTGGAGACAGTAGGAGGGATTGACCGGTACTAAGAGTACCTTTATGTTGGCGACAGTTGGTTGGGGATTCAAGTACCTAGGCTGATGCTTGATTTTGAGGCTATATTAAATACAAAATAATGAAATTTCAAAATAAATTAAAAGATTACCTTGATAACTTGTATGACAAGTAAATTGTGACTATGATATATTACGTCTAAGATATGTTATATATATATATAATAATGCTATGATTATGCCATGTTTGATATCTTATATGTCAAGTAAGTATGCTTATGATATGCTAAGTTTGATTCTATGATAAAGACAGATTAATGAAATGTGCAAGATAAACAAATGAACTATGTTCGGTGAATCATGTGAAAAGTATTTATGTTATATGATATTATGTTTAATACTTTAAGACAAGTAACTATGTCATGAGATAATATGTTCGATAATTTGGGTGTTAAGTATTTATGCTCTTGAGATATTATGGTTGATATTTGATGTAACATTTAAACATAAGTCGATGGCATGCTAAGTTGATAGCTTCTTTAATAAGCAACTTAAGTTCATGACATGTGTTACCTCTCCAAAAGTACTATTTTTAATGTCAATCTTACAATGCTTTTGCTTGTTTTTAGGTACATTTAGTTGCATTAGGATGTTAAAACCATTCATTTGCATAAGGAGTTTAGAATTCTATCTAAGCCAGTATGAAAGGTTGTTTTGTTGGCAATTTTACAGGTTTGACATAGTATTTGGCCCAAAAAAGCAACACAAGAATGAATGCCAGAGAGAATGCCAAGTGTTGTTGGCACATATGGACCAGACAATGCCAAGCACCGATTGGCAGAGAAGTGAATTTGATGCCATGCCAAGAAGCTGTTGGACCCCAAAAAAATAGGATAAGATCAGGCTCCTAAAAGATAGCAATTGGATCAATCTCCAAAAAAATAGCGGATAAGATGGTGCCAAGATTGGTTGGCAAATTCATGCCAAGCTTGGATGCCAAGGCAGTGTCGATAGTATGACATCAGCCCTAACCTGATTATCACCTTCTCAGCTTTATCAGTTTATCACTTCAAATCTGGATAAGATCATCACTCATCTTATTCCTTGCGCATTTAAAATTCAAACTCAAGGGCTTACCTATCCCTTCTTCGCATGCCTATTTAAAGAACGATCAAGCAAGCATTTAGAGGATGAACTTGGAGAGGATTTCATTGACGACTGGAAGAGGAAGGCTGTGTGGTTCGACTAGCTAGACCGAGGGCTTGGAGCCATTGAAGGGCTGCATCGAGAGACCCCTTCTTGCCCATTCTCTTTGTTTAGTTATTTTTATTTTTTAATGATGATGTATTTTGAAAACATTTATGGTTTTTTGGTTAAATCCCTCACCATGAACTAATTCAATAGTTGGTGGGGGATGTTTTGCGTTGAACGATATTTCATGTTTTAGTTTTTAATAATAAATCTACCTTTGGCATTGTTTTATCTATTCGGCATACTTTAATGTTTTCTAAATACTATGCCAAGCGAGAGCTGGCACTATTGGCCTATTTCTCCTCAATATCTTAACAAACTTGGGGTGACAACAATGAAGTTGTTGAATACTGAGGAGAGAAGCTTCGAGAGAAGTCGTTCAAGTAGATGAACTTACTTCGGGAGTAAAATCTACCCCTTAGGAGTATAGATTGGATCTTAATCACATTGGTTTATTTAAAAGCATGCACTATAGAGATATAGGGGTTTTTACATGATCAATTTAGGGCAATAACCACAGAGAGAGGATTTGCTAATTTTGAATCTGCTCAGCAAACAATGCCAAGACATGTTGTTATTAAAGGCTGGCATGACATGAATAGCGTGAAAACCAGGCATTCCCTGCCAACGCTCATCATTCATTAAAGCACATTCCTTGCCAATGTCTTTACTTTTATTTCTTTTCTTTCCAATTATTTCCAAAACAAATTTCAAAACAAATCAACTTTTTCTTAAGGCAAGTAACAATCAAAGCTATTGAATTCCAAGTCAATCTCTATGGGATCGATACTCAGCTTACCAGCTGTATTACTTGTAGACCGTGTATCCTTGCACGCAAAAGACTCATCTTGGCACTTTTATTACTTTTCCAATACATATCTTTTGCCCCCTTTTTGCCAGTATTCACTTAGAGAGTCTACAAGTTTTTAGCGCCGTTGTCGGGGATTGCGACGGAACTTATTGCTTTAATTTTTACTTTTTTTTTGTTTTCATTTTACTAACTTTTTTTATTTTGATAATTATTTTTTCTTTTTAGGAAAGCTACAAAAAGAGTATGGGCAGCTACATATGGTATGATGATAACTATATTTTTCCCACTTCTGACTACCAATATCCAACTCCAAGAGCTGTCCATGAGTAGAGACGATATGAAACGCATGAAGAAGATGCCTATACAACAATCTCGGCACAGATTTCTGAACTAAAAAACATGATCACGTCAATGCAAGTGCCTAACAAGTTCAGCAAAAGGAAAGCAACTCTCGTTATTTGTGCCTATTGTAAAGGATGCCACTCGTTTGATAATTGCCCTTCAAACCTAATTCCTATTGTTACACGGGGTACTATAATGTGAACAATCATTCCTCCTACAACTTCGACCAAGGATGGAACCATCAGCAAAATAGTTTTTGGAATAATCAAGACGACGATTATTTTTATGCACCTAACAACTTTGTTGCACCACTAGACTTCAAACAAATGCAATCCCAAGATATGCTGATGCACAACAATCCACCTCAAGAGCAAACAAATTACATTGGAAACGCACATGAAGAAACCATGGATGCTATGAGAAGCTTGGAAGAACAAGTCATGAGGCTTGCTAATGCTGTGAATGGCATACATCAAGAGAATGAGATAGAGCTTCCATCAAGGCAGCAAGAGGTGGAAAACACATCGGTTAGTGGTACCAATCAGAATGCCATGGCAACGCTGCATCAACAAGCTGGCAATTTTCTTCCTCCATCTGCTCCTCAAGGAATTCATAATCAACATTACGAGTATCAGGTTTTTCCTAACACATTTGAATCAATATATTATATTGATAAAGAGTATTCCATAACAGGTACATTGGACTCATTAGTGGTAATAGAGTGTGAGGAAAAATTTGAAGGCAAGGATCCCGAACACAACAACATCGAGGCAAAGCTAGATAATGTTGCCAAGTTCGATGCTAGGGTAGAAGGGCAATATTTTGAAGTTTCAAACCAAGAAGACGACGACAAGCATCCAATTATTTGCCAGGAAGAGAACTCAGTGCCAGCAGTTGAACCCAAAGAAGTAGAGAAAGAAGAGGCAAAGGCTGATGATGCCATACCACTATCTGATGCCATACCACTATCTGATGCCAGACCTCCAAAAACTCTGCCATGTGATACGGATGATGCTCGACAAAAAGGCAAAGTTGTCACTCCCCTAAGTGGCAGCCAAGTCAAGATTTTAACGTGTGAAAAAGAGCCAATTGTTTGCCATGCGAATAAATCAATGCCAACGGAAGAAACCAAAGAAGCTGAGAAAGGAGAAGCAAGCACCAGCAATGCCAGATCTCAATCTGATGCCAACACCACTTTGCAAAACCAGTGGAACCAGTAATTGCCAACCCTACATTGGTAAGACAAATAAATGTCACTTTTAATATTGACAAATCTCTTAAGTGTGCAGATGAACCTAAAGAATGCCATGTAGTTGAGCCAATGGAATCCATTTTGGATGAGAACTTGGCATTGACTTGCCAAGGAATGAAAGCTGGTGCCATTAAACATAAGTGCGATGGCAAAACAATTGAGCGACAAAGAAGATCAATTCTGGTCAGGACTAATGCCATGAAAGCGAGGTATGCTCAAATGGCTTGTTGCTGGAAGGAAAAGTGGATGCCAATTGACTGAGAATGAAGAGCTAAAGCAAGAGAATTTGGCCGTGACAATAATACCAAAGACGGTGCTGCCAAAAATTAAAGATTTACCTAAGAATGCTATGGAAAGTCTAGAACCGGTTGAGGATACATACACCTTGGCATCAAACGAAATAGAAGAACCACAACCTAAGCACTAATGGGATGCTAAATTCAATCAAAGATTTGATAGGCCTACAGGGAAAGGTATTTTGGTTTTCTGAGGTGGTTATTCAAAACCCCCATGGCAAAACATTCTCCCTTGTTGATCAATCTAGAGTTCGGCATACTCAAAGGTAAGAAATTCTTTGGCTTTCTATGTTGGTTATTCAAGCAAAAGATTGCCACAGACTGAAGGACTACCGGGAAGGAAATCGAAATAATGCCAAAGAGACCATTCTCATTGCGAAAATTCAGTAACTCTTTGCCAACTCAGTTTGATCATTGTGAATAATTTAGGAGAATTATTTTTTCAGTACTTAGGATATCTTAGTTTTAAATTTTTAGTTTTTCGTTTATTTTCTTTTTCTATTTTGAAAGGTTCCTTTGAGTGAATGTAGGATTTTGTTGCCAAGCAAAATGCCAAGGCAAAGACTGGCATGGGGTGATTGAACAAAATGCGGAGAATGAATTTTTTGTAGAGGATGAACACACCAAGTTTGTGGAAGCCTTGAACGATACAAAGAGGAAGATGATGTTGAAGGAACATTTGTGAACTTGTCACTAAGTGGATCGTGTCATCAAAATGCCATCGGACGGTGAAAGCGGCTGGCATTGAAAGACTAGCATTGTTACATTCAATCATCATGGGCTGCAAGATCAATATCGATTGTTTCATTATTGATGAAATTTATAAATGCGCCGGTAAGGATAATGGGAGTTTATGTTTCCTTTTATTGATTTCTAACATTTGCATGCAGCATAGTGTGCCAAAGTTTGATATAGATAAAGCTTAAGAGCTCAAGGGAACGACGATCACTTCTGCCCTATGGAGGTAACTCATTGTCGAGGAGAAAGGCAAGCGAAAGGTTTTTGAGTCTGTGCCAAAGGCCATGATGCCAAAGGCAGTGCCGGAGACTCCGATTCCATCTGCTTCATTGGCAATGCTTTCCAGATATATCAACGCCAGGAGGTCATTCTTCAAAAATTAAAGAAAGCCAAGGAGCAAAACTCGATGCTTTGGTAGTATGTTCATGTCAGGGACCATGCCATGAAGAAAACACGTAAGGACATGTCTATCCACACACTGCCAGCATTTTTTGAGTTCCCTGCAGACCTCGTTCCCAAGGATGGCATGCCAACCAGACCACACTCTGTCCACGCACTGACCTAGTCTGATGCCACCATTGTTCAAGAATTCTATGTCTATCTTGTGACCAAAGATTCGCCCTTCTTGATGATTAGAGGTATGTGTGTGTGTTTTGATGGAGGATATATTAACACTATGTTTGATTTGAATGGATCAGGGGTGAATATTTTGAGTATGCCAATTAGATGAATGCTGCCAAGAGAAAGAAATTGCTGGCAGATTCGTGTGAGCCTGGCACACGATGGACAATGTCATCGAAGAGCCACCGAACGGTGAAACGATTGGCATTGAAACATCAACTGAGAGGATGGAATCAGTTTTTAAAGGCCAATATGATGCCTACAACCCACAATGAGACCATCTCGGAAGAAAGGTTGTTTTTATTGCACTCCATCATGATGGGGCGCAAAATTAACGTTGCCAGGCTCATCATCAATGAAACTTATAAATGTGCAGCAAGAGGTAATGGCAGTTTGTTCTTTCCTTTGTTAATTTCTAACATTTGCATGCTCCATGGTGTGCCAAAGCTTGATACAGATAAAGGTCAAAGGATCAAGGGAACAATAATCACAGCTGCTATTTGGAGAAACCTCACCACTGCTAAGCCAAAAGACAAAGGCAAGGGGAAGGAAAAAGTGCCCACGACAAAGCCAAATGTGTCAAAGGTAGTGCCAGACATCATGCCATCTAGTTCACTGGCAATGTTGTCTCAAATCTACAATCGCCAAGAGATCATTCTCTAAAAGATAGAGACAATCGAGGAACTCAATGATAAGATGAAGCACGACACAAAGGAGAGGGATGCTATCATTAGGAGGTTCTTAAAAAATATCCCCTGACTTTGTGCCAGCATTTCCAGATTTCCCTGCCGAGCCCTCTGCCATCGATGATGCCATGCCAGCCAGTCCAGTTCATACCCCATCCGATGCGACAATCCCATTGCCTCTAGTTTAAGTTGAGTCCACCAGTTGTGATTCGTCATCTGAATCAAAGGAAACCAAATCCAAGTCTACCAAAGCCAAGTCACCAGTGACACCTGCTATACATACGCCATCTGATGCCACCGATGCACCTGCCGCATCGGAACCTGCCAAGAAAATGGAGGAAGTTGGAGTCTTCACTGCCGCTTCAAAACCGAGCATGAAAGGAAAAAATGAATGGCCCCTAATCGTGGGACATTTGTAAAAAGAAAGACCCGTGTCATACGAGAAGAAGTCTTCGAAGGGGAGTCATCTTCTTCCTAAACTCCTTTACATTTCATTACATTGCATTTACATGATCATGCATTTTATTTTTCTATTTTTTTTATATATATGTGTTGTTTCATGCATTGAGGACAATGCACATCTTGGGTTTGGGGGTGTGCATTTCTTCACATTTATGCCATGCATTTCATGCTTAATTTTTGTTGCCATGCCATCTAGGTCATTTAGAATAGATGCATACTGAACCACTAAAAAAAAAAAAAAGTTTGCCTCGGTTTAATTTTGAAAAATGTTAACACTTGTTAGGCAAGTTTAATTTGATCTAGGTGTCTGTCCAATGAGGAAATTTTAATCTTTAGTTGCAATGTCGTGCCAGCATAATAGTTATGCCAAGTTTGCTTGGCAATTGATCTCTAGTTTAGGAACTGAAATTTCACTTAACACGTAGTATGTATCTAGTTCCTTAGCAAACTTAGACTTTTTGAAACTATGCTCAAATTAAAAAAAAAAAAAAAAGAACAAATGATGCCAGGGTAAAAGAAACTAATAAGGCAGCAATGTTCTGCCAAGGCAATGAAAAAAATGAACTCTCCTCTACCTAGGGATAATAAGTTACTTGGGGCTTCATGGTTTGCTCCCTCTTAGTTCTCAAGTCCAAAACCTTAGAGTATGAGTTGAAGAGAAAGCCTAGTGATGTCTAGATTAAGGTGGGGATTCATGGTATGCTCCCTCTTATCTCTCACGCTAAATAGTGTCACGAAGCAAGCTTAAATTAATGCCAACAGAAACCCTTGGCAAGAAAAAAAATGATAAAAATAAGAATCTGAGTTTAGGTAGTAAAATTGGCTAAGGGAGTGAAAGGATACTTGATGCATATTGCCTACACATCATGCACTCTTCATGAACTTAGACTAGAGCTATATTGTTGCACTTGAATTACTACCTGCTTGGCATTATTGCATAAAGATACTGAGGACAGAAATAGAGCCAAAATCTACTTGCCAGTATTTGTTGGCATTTTAACCAAAATTTTGTCGAGGTAACATTTTCATAGTTTTTGTTTTTATTTGTTTGCATTACTTGAGGACAAACAATGAGTTAGGTTTGGGGTGTGTTACCTCTCCAAAAGTACTATTTTTAATGCCAATCTTACAATGCTTTTTCTTGTTTTTAGGTACATTTAGTTGCATTAGGATGTTAAAACCATGCATTTGCATAAGGAGTTTAGAATTCTGTCTATGCCAGTGTGAAGGGTTGTTTTGTTGGCAATTTTACAGGTTTGGCATAGTATTTGGCCCAAAAAAGCAAAACAGGAATGAATGCCAGAGAGAATGTCGAGTGTTGTTGGCACATATGGACCAGACAATGCCAAGCACCGGTTGGCAGAGAAGTGAATTTGATGCCATGCCAAGAAGCTGTTGGACCCCGAAAAATAGGATAAGATCAGGCTCTGAAAAGATAGCAATTGGATCAATCTCTAAAAAAATAGTAGATAAGATGGTGCCAAGATTGGTTGGCAGATTCATGCCAGCTTGGATGCCAAGGCAGTGTCACCAGTATGATGTCAGCCCTAACATGATCATCTTATCACCTTATCAGCTTATCAATTTATCACTTCAAATCTGGATAAGATGATCACTCATCTTATCCCTTGCGCATTTAAAATTCAAACTCAAGGGCTTATCCTATCCCTTCTTCGCATGCCTATTTAAAGAATGATCAAGCAAGCATTTAGAGGATGAACTTGGAGAGGATTTCATTGACGATCGGAAGAGGAAGGCTGTGTGGTTCGACCAGCTAGACCGAGGGCTTGGAGCCATTGAAGGGCTGCATCGAGAGACCCCCTTCTTGCCCATTCTCTTTGTTTAGTTATTTTTATTTTTTAATGATGATGTATTTTGAAAATGTTTATGGTTTTTCGGTTAAATCCCTCACCATGAACTAATTCAATAGTTGGTGGGGGATGTTTTGCGTTGAACGATATTTCATGTTTTAGTTTTTAATAATAAATCTGCCTTTGGCATTGTTTTATCTATTCGGCATACTTTAATGTTTTCTAAATACTATGCCAAGAGAGAGCTGGCACAGTTGGCCTATTTCTCCTTAATATCTTAACAAACTTCGAGTGGTAATGATTAAGTTGTTGAATACTGAGGAGAGAAGCTTCGAGAGAAGTCGTTCAAGTAGATGGACCTACTTCGGGAGTGAAATCTACCCCTTAGGAGTATAGATTGGATCTTAATCACATTGGTTTATTTAAAAGCATGCACTATAGAGATATAGAGGTTTTTACATGATCAGTTTAGGGCAATGACCATCGATAGAGGCTTTGCTAATTTTGAATCTGCTCAGCAAACAATGCTAAGATAGGTTGTTATTACAGGCTGGCACGGTATGAATAGGGTGAAAACCAGGCATTGCCTGCCAACGCTCATCATTCATTAAAGCACCTTCCTTGCCAACGTCTTTACTTTTATTTCTTTTCTTTCCAATTATTTCCAAAACCAATTTCAAAACAAAACAACTTTTTCTTAAGGCAATTAACAATCAAAGCAATTGAATTCCAAGTCAATCTCTGTGGGATCGATCCTCAGCTTACCAGCTGTATTACTTGCAGACGTTGTATACTTGCACGCAAAAGACTCATCTTGGCACTGTTTATTACTTTTCCAATACATATCTTTTGCCCCCTTTTTGCCAGCATTCACTTAGAGATTCTACAACATGTTAAGTTAATAACTTATTTGATAAGTAAACATGTGATTATGAGATATATGATATGTACCTTTGGTGATAAATAATGATATGTTATGTACCTTTAGTGATAAATAACTCATGCCTACAATATGTTATGCTTGTTATCTTCTAAGACAAGTAACTTATGCCTATGTTTGGTACATTAATTGGCAATTAGTTCATGTCTAAAATATGTTAGGTCAAATGTTTGTTTTGATAAGTATAGATATGTTTTATAGGCAGTTTTGAATAAAATACAAGAGTACAGGGACTGTTTTGAATCTATAAAAGTATAGATATGTTTTGTTGATAGTTTTGAATAAAATACAAGAGTACATGGACTGTTTTGTATCTATAAAAGTATAGATATGTTTTATTGACAGTTTTGAATAAAATACAAGAGTACATGGACTGTTTTGAATCTATAAAAGTATAGATATGTTTTATGGACAGTTTTGAATAAAATACAAGAGTACAAGGGACTGTTTTGAATCTATAAAAGTATAGATATGTTTTATGGACAGTTTTGAATAAAATACAAGAATACAGGGAATGTTTTGTACCTATAAAAGTATAGATATGTTTTATGGACAGTTTTGAATAAAATACAAGAGCACAAGGACTGTTTTGTACCTATAAAAGTATAAATATGTTTTATGGACAATTTTGAATAAAATACAAGAGTATAGATATGTTTTATGGATAGTTTTGAATAAAATACAAGAGTACGGGGACTGTTTTGTACCTATAAAAGTATAGATATGTTTTATGGACAATTTTGAATAAAATACAAGAGTATAGGACTGTTTTGAATCTATAAAAGTATAGATATGTTTTATGGACAGTTTTGAATAAAATACAAGAGTTCAGGGACTGTTTTGTATCTATAAAAGTATAGATATGTTTTATTGACAGTTTTGAATAAAATACAAGAGTACAATGACTGTTTTGAATCTATAAAAGTATAGATATGTTTTATGGACAGTTTTGAATAAAATACAAGAGTATAGGGACTGTTTTGAATCTATAAAAGTATAGATATGATTTATGGACAGTTTGAATAAAATACAAGGATACAAGGACTGTTTTGAATCTATAATGTATATATAAGTGAAATAAGTGGATTGAATCACAAGGTTATGATAAAAGAGAGTTTATATGATAGTAATGAGTCATGATAAAGACTTGCATAATAAATAATGTCTATTTTGAGTATCCAATTGGGTGATTAGCTACGCTCTATTCGAATACCTATATATATATATATGGACATGTTTAAGTTTGAATTACTCATGTATAAGTGTAAATTCTTAAGAGAATGTCATGACCTAGAATGGTTAACTTTTTTGTCCAAGCTTAGAAATATATGTGCGTGAGTAAAAAGTCTAATTAAAAGAATGGATTATTGTTCTATGCTTTAGATGCTTTAAGCTATCTCACTAACAAATCATACTCATACATCCTTTCACTGACTTTTAGGTTAAGTTCGTTTTGATTATCTACAAGCTTGGACAAGATCACCGGAAGTCAAGATAGTATGTCTTGAATTTCTTTAAAGAACTCCTAGATGATGGCACATAGTTGTTAAGTTTCATAATGCATTTAGATCCCATCATGGCTATATATGTATATAAGTTTGATAAGTGTTCAAAGTTTTGTATTGGGCCTTTAATTATTTTTTGGTGATTGCTTGCTTTATGTGCTTTAATAAGTAGTATGATTGAGTTGTTGATGATAGTTTAGCTATACTAGAAGTATATTCAAATGTTTAATTGTTGAAATAATTATGTGAGTTATGATGCTTTTCTGGATTGAGATTATGAATATTTGGTAGGACGCCTCATAATTCGATTAAGATTAAAGGTTATAAACAAAATATTTGCCATGGTAAAAACCAATGATTGATTGTATTGTATATGATATGTTGATTAATTACCTGTAAAAGTCTTAATTTGATAGATCATTTTAATGGCATGTGTGTTGCAATTTCAAATATGTATATTATCATGAGATAGACTCCAAATAAAAGTGGTGTCGTTAGAATGGACAGATTAATGGTTAGAATAAGTGGTTAGATGTCAACGAATTTTTGTAAATGGTCTATAATATTTCATGATTGCCTATTTGTAATACCCCAGATTTTACTAAGTTGATTAAGGATTATTTAGTACTAAGATAATAGCTTAAAAGCTAACTTAGTGACTAAAATGACAAAAATGCAAAAGTTAGGATTTCTTTAATTATGGGTTTTGGAAAGGAAATTTCTAAGGTTTAAAAGTATCAAGTGATAGATAGTGAGCTGAATAGGGTACTTTCAAAGTTTGGTTAAAAATTTGAGGAAAAATTGGAATAGGAATTGAAGATTTAAAACTCAATGACCAAAATGATAAACAGTAAAAACTTGTGTGGTACAAAACTAAATATGAAAAGTTGAAGGACTAAAGTTGTAATTTCCCAAAATTTAGGGGTTTTTTATTTCATAAATAAATAGATCACCTAAGGGTGTGGATCGAATGTGAAGATTCTGGTTTGATCCGATGTTTCTATTATTGGGAAACTGCAGTCAAAGTTTAAATGGAATTCGGATACCTGAATTGAACTGGAATTTTTTTTTTGAGAATTTTATCATATGATAAAGGAAGGATATAAAAGTCCATTACAAGTATTTTGAGTAAAGGGTTAATTATCGGTATATCGGATCGAATGGGAAATTTTAGAAATTGATTCAAAAGCCATGGAAAAATTCATAAAATATTATTTTATAAATATTTTATTATAGTTGGTTGAATTCTAACTAGATTTAGTTAGAATCTTACAAAATGGAAAACTAGATGAATTTGTGAATAGTTGAGGGCAAATTGGTCATTTCTCTTTCAATGGTAATTTTGAAATATTTTGGAAATGACATGGGCATTTTAGTAATTTCTCAAGTCAAGATTAAATCTATGCCATTGGATGAAGGATGATGACATTTGGCATGAATTGGAGCATTTGATCTAAAGGGTAAAATAGTCATTTGACTATTAGATAAAGATATTTTATATTATATGAAATAAATTATGCCATTTGGCATAATTAGAAGTAAAAAAAAGGAAAGATTGGTTCTTCATTTCCCCTTGTTGCGTGAGAATTGGGGGAGAAGGGAAGAAAATTTTCAAGTTCAATTTTCAAGCATTTATAGTTTGATTCAAGGCTAGTTCATGAAATACAAATTTATTCTTCATTGAATTCTCTTTCATTTGGTATAAAAATTTCATGGAATTGTTGAAGGACACTCTTGAATTTTGTGGAGAGATAATTTAGGGTTTAGGGATTATTTGATTTAAAGCTTTATTTTGATTAATCATGCATTGTAGCATTGAAATTAAGCTTAGATTTGATTCAATTTGATGTTTTTGATACAAAACCCTAACCCTAAGATTTAGGGTTTCAATTTGGATTATGGAATTGATGAGGAAATTGATGTATTTGTGATTCAAGAAGTCTAATTTTGAAGTTAGAATGAAAAATCCTTACTTGGAAGATTAAGTGACCATTTTGGTAAAGAGGAAAGATTTGAGGAATTATTTTTAAATTTTAGTTTGATGGAGAAATGATGAATTTGATGTGTATTTATGTTATTAATGATGTTAGAGACATGAAAATGAAGTTAGAATGCTAAACCGATGATTAATCGCATTAGTGACCATTTTGACAAATCAAGAGAAATTAGAAGAGTAAAGGTTTAAGCTTATTTTGATGAAGGATGTAAAGAGAAAATATGAATACACGCTTTGTTCTATCCATTTGAAGTAAAGTGATGGGACTAAATTGACAAGTAGATAATAATTATAGAGCTTGATTTTGGGAGGAACACTGTGAATTTGGTCTAGTTTTGTTTCAAGAAACTGTTTGTTTTAACGATGGAGCTGTTAACACGATGCCGTCGCGGGTAGCCAGGTGCCCGTTATGGATCTAGGAGTCCGATTTTGGGAGGAACAGAAGAGCTATGAAGGAACTCGGGTTCGTCAATGGGACATGAGTTTCAGTCTATCAGGGAAGGCCAAAGGGGGAGAACTCATTGTGAAATTGGGATTCCAGATCATGGAAAAAGACGGAGGAACTGGTATTTATAATCAAGCAGCAGGGGGTTGAAGAGTAGCAAATCCAAGAATTTTTCATCGTCTTTCGCTCGTAAACAATCAAAAACATCTTTCAGTGTCCCTAGTCCGAGGATGGGGAGTCGGTCTGAAGCTTGGATTCCTTCACAGACAGGAGTGACGGCTGATCTTCAAGGGCTAGATGATTTGAACCTCGATGAACCGGGGGCTCCTTCGTCTTCTGTCACAATTCAGAAATCAGAAGAAGCAGAAAAGATTGAAGAGATTGACCTCCCAGAGTTTGATGTTGAAGACAAGGGAGTTGAAATTCAAGAGAAACAAGTGGGGGGAGAAGAAAAAGAACCCGAAGAAGCTTTCCAAGACAAATCGGCTTCAAGTGAGGTTGTTAAGGAGATGGTGAATGAGCACTTGCACCAGACAAGGTTAAACGAGCTTGATTCAATTGCAGCAGATCAAAGCTCTTGAATCTATGATGGGGGATGAAAAGATTGTCAAAATTGATGAAGAAACGGAATCACAAAGACTGAGTGCCGATAAAAAAACTGTTACACGGGAATTTCTACAGATGTTGGAGGAAGAAGGAATCGATGAATTTAAACTTGATCAATCTGATATTCCACTTTTTCAACTTGAGAAAGCTGAAGACGATACTGCTAACGAATCTGATTCAAAGGTTTATCTCCCAGATCTAGGAAAGGGGTTAGGTTGTGTGGTTCAAACAAAAGATGGAGGCTACTTAGCCACCGTGAATCCTTTGATTCCTTGGTCTCTAGAAAAGACACACCAAAATTGGCAATGCAAGTGTCGAAACCAATGCTAATCCCATCAGACAA